>JAXQQM020058651.1:0-41739 GCA_034641835.2 Pinus albicaulis
AAGAAATCCTATCAATGACAAATGGCCTCCTCAACCTACGAGGGTTTCAAGGCTGATGACAAATTGATTGATAAGTCTGATTATCATGCATGGAATATGTCCTTGGATTTGGTGCTAGAAGACCAAGATGTCATGGACTATGTTTAGGGGAAGATTCAAGAGCCTCCATCAAATGCAACTTCTGCCACGAAAGCAAAGTGTAGAAAAGGGGAAATCAAAGCAAAGATGATTATCCGGGATTCTATTCATAAGCACTTGGTTGCTTACATTTCTGAGCTGATAACATCTAAGGAGATGTATGATAAGTTGGTGAGCATGTTCAGGGCTAGCAATGCTAATCAAATCCTCTTATTCAAGAATCAATTGAATAATATCAAGAATGGTAAGGATGAATCTATTCAATCCTATTTTATGAGGCTCACTGAAATCAGGAATAACCTCCTAGCTATTGGGGAAGCAATAACTGATCGAGAGATGGTTCTTATTGCACTTGGAGGTATCCCCCATGATTGGCATGTATTCAATACCACTATTCTTAATAATAATTTGGTTCCTGATTTTGATGAAATATTGACGAGATGCACTCAAGAGGAAACAAGAATGATGGAATATGCCTCTAATGGTAATGGAAGTGACCCTACTGCCTTCGTCACTCATGCAAAGAATAAGAACCATGGTGGCCCAAGAAATCAAAACCATGGTAGATCAAAGCCCAAAGGCAAGAAGGGAAGATGTTACACTTGTAACAAGTCTATTCCCTATGTAAGAGAGTGCCCTAATATAAGGGACTCTTCCAGGGATGATGACAACAACAACTTGAGAAGGAATGACAGGAAAAACAGGTTCCAAGGAAAAAGGAAGGCTCCCTCTGATCGTAGTGGAAATTGGAAACCTTTCAAGAGGTCAAGAAATTCCAGGTGCGATGAGTCTAATGTTGTTGATAATAATAGAAATGAATTTATTCTTGTATCTTCCCTCTTTGCTGCATCTCCACCCGACACCCTGGATGTTTGGTTGGTTGGTAGTGGTGCTTCAAGGCACCTCACTAGTTATAAAGAAGCCATTTCTGATTTGGTTGAGAAGGATACTAATCTGGAAATTATCCTTGGAGATAATGCCACCTATCACGTGAAAGGGACAGGGACTGTGACCCTCCATCTATCTCAAGTTCAAGTCCTCCAATTACAAGATGTGTTGTATGTACCTGATTTGAAGAAGAACCTAGTGTCCATTTCAGCAATGGAAGACAAAGGGTTCAAGGTGGCATTCGTTGATGGAAAGGTACTTATCTGGAAGAATAACTTCAAGAAAGCTCTTTCTATTGGTTTTAGAGTTGATACACTCTACCAAGTTGGAGGAAGTCCATTGGGGGCTATGACATGTGATACGACTCTTAAAACAGAGTTATGGCACTGGAGGTTTGCACACCTTCATTAGAAAGCCCTTCCCAAAGCAAGGAAGGCGGTGACAGGGTTGCCCAAATTTAGAGATCATCATGAAGGTATATGTCAGGGTTGTGCAGAAGGGAAGCATACAAGGGGACTATTCCCATCAAGTGTCACAAAGACAATTGATATCTTGCAGTTGATACATTCTAAGTTATCTGGTATGCTACCCATGACATCCTTGGGAGGATGTTCCTATTACATGAATTAGATAACTTCTCCCACAAGACCTGGATATATTTTTTGAAGACTAAGGATGAAGCATTCAAATGGTTATGTACCTTCAAGGCCTTCGTGGAAAATCAAACCGAGAATAAAATCAAAGTTTTGAGGACTCACAATGGGACCGAGTATGAGTCAAATGAGTTTAATGAATTTTGTAGAGAAGATGGCGTTAAGAGGGAGACCACAACTGCGTACACTCTTGAGCAAAATGGTGTTGTTGAAAGAAATAACAAGACCATTGTGGAATTTTCCCGTGCCATGCTATGTGACCAAGGTCTTCCGAATTTTATATGGGGAGAAGTTTCAAACACTGCTATGTATGTTCAAAATAGATGCTCGCGCCATGCTATGTGACCAAGGTCTTCTGAATTTTCTATGGGTAGAAGTTGCGAACACTGTTGTGTATGTTCAAAATAGATGCCCGCATTCCACTCTGGACTCCAAAACTCCTGAAGAAGTCTTCTCTGGTAAGAAACTTGATGTTTCTCATTTTAGAGTTTTGGTTGTCCTATTTACTTTCATGTGCCGAAAGAAAAGAGAATCAAGTTGGATGCTTCTTGAAAGAAGGGAATGTTTGTGGGCTACAGTGAAACTTTGAAGGCATAAAGAATCTATGTGCCTGGTCAAAGAGAAGTGAAGATGTGCCACGATGTCACCTTCGATGAAGATGTTTCCCTCAAGAAAGTGAGAAATCTTCCTAGCTCCAAGGAAGACAAAGAAGATGAAGAAGCAGGGAAGCAGGAAGAACCGAAGGATGACGTGATGCACGATGTTGAAGGACCTATGGATCCCATTGATCCACCTCCTTAAAATAAGAGAAGACCCTCATGGCTCCGGGATACTCTCACAGATGCCGAGAGACATATTACCTTAAGGGGGACATTCCGTGAAAGCAAGAAGTTGGAGAGATACCAAGGGTATCTAGCAACCATGAGTATGATAGTACAATTTGAGCGTGGATCATTTGAAGAAGTCATAAAGCATCAAGTTTGGAAGGATGCTATGCATGAATAATATGAGTCCATTATGAAAAATGAAGTATGGGAAGTGGTCCCGAGATCGGAGGACAAATTTGTTGTCACCTCAAAATGGCTCTATAAGATCAAGCATGGATCTGATGGAAGTGCTGAAAAGTACAAGGCCATATTTGTTGCCTGGGGCTTCTCTCAAAAAGAAGGCATAGATTATGATGATATATTTTCACCTATGGCCCGCTACACCACCATCTGATCTATTATTTCCCTAGCTGCAATGCAAAGGATGGAGTCTCCATCAGATGGATGTGAACACTACTTTTCTGAATGGTTCTATAAAGGAAGAGGTGTATGTTGAGCAACCTCTGGGGTTCGAAGTCTAAGATAGAGACACCCATGTATGTAGGTTGAAGAAATCCCTATATGGCTTGGTATAAGAGGTTAGATAGATACTTGATGAATTTGGGCTTCACTCGAAGTAATGTTGATCTGAACCTTTATTTAAGGTTGATAGAGAAAGGCCTCTCATTTTGGTTCTCTATGTGGACGATCTCTTCCTAAAAGGTGCTGACCCTCTCATTAATCAATGTAAGAGGGAGATAGATTCCAAGTTTGAGATGAAATACCTAGGACTGATGCACTACTTCCTAGGCTTGGAGGTCTAGCAGAGGCCAGGCGATATTTTCCTTTCTCAAGGAAAATATGTCGTGAAGCTGCTGGAGAGATTTGGTATGGTGTACTGTAAGTTTGTGTCGACACCGATGGAACTCAACTTTAAGAAGTTAATTGGAAATGCTACTAGGCCTGTGCTAGCAAATCCTACCGACTATCGACAACTCATGGGGGCCCTGATGTTCTTAGTGAACTCCCATCCGGACGTATGTTTTACAGGGAACACTTTGAGTCAACATATGGTTGATCCTCATCACATTCACTCGATTGGTGCCAATAATTTGTTGATATATCTTCGAGGCACAATCAACCATGGGCTGAGATACATTTTTGGGAGTTTGAGACTCCATGGATATACTAATTTCAATTGGGCTGGCAATGTGGTGGATCGCAAGAGCACATCTGGAAGTTGCTTCACCTTGTGTTCTGCTTCGATATCTTGGATGAGTAAGAAGCAGAAGTCGGTGGCTTTGAGAACCGCTGTTAGGTCCCTATATTACTAGTATATTTCCTTATTGTTGTTAGCATAACCCCCTTATTGTTATTGTTGTACCCCTGTAATCCCCATATTGATATTATTATGCCCTTACATTATTATTGTTAGGTTGACTAGGGTTACATTGTGGCCTCATGGACTCCTATATATAGAAAGGAGGTTTTTTCATTTATATCATCAAAGAATTGTTCATTTATGTAATGTATTGGAGGTTTCCCCCTCGAGGTGGCTTATTTCTAAGGCGTTGATCTCTCTTTTCTTCTATTTTTGGAGATGGTTTCATAACATTTGGTATCAGAGATTTGGATTCTAGGTTTTCACTGCTCCAAGAAGGTCAATGTGGAATTTTCCCTATAACTTGTTTTATACAAAGGTTCAGAAGCTAAAATTTTTACAGAGTGAAGCTGAAATCCTGAGGAACGTTGAGTAAAAATTTCAGATCTTGGTTCGCAATATTTTCGGAGATATAATCTATGGAAGTTAGGGTTTTTACATGCTCCCGAATTTCACCTAAACAAGCCATCATGGAATTTTCGCTATCAATTTTGTTCTACGAAGGTTCAAAAGCTGAAATTTTTACTGAGCGAAGCAGAAATCATGAGGAACTTCCTATAAAAATTTCAGAGCTTGGTTCGCAATATTTGTGGAGATATGATATGTGGAATGTAGGGTTTTTTCAGGCTCCCGAATTTCATCTCAAAGAGGTGACCGTGGGAAAATTGTCATAACTCTCTCTCTCTAAGCATCGGATTGGAATTCTATAAAACGTGCCACAAGTACACGGAGTGTAGTTTCCTTTCTATCAATTTCAGAGCCAAAGGAGGAAACACTGACACGTGGCATGTCATACAAGTTCGCTCTACTGAACTAGTCCATAATTAGGTCATTGTGGGAGATTAGGCATAACTTTGCCTTGAAGAATCTAAATTAGGTCAGACCTGTGGCATTCAAAAGAAGATTGAGAGGGCTACTACAAGGCCAAATTTTAGATATTGAAGATCCGAAATCATAGAGATAATTCAGTTTCAATATCGAGCTCCTCAAAAGAAAGAAAAAGGTGTGTATATTTTTTTCGAATTGCATAAGTCTTGTGTGAAAAATTAGTTTGAAGTGATTTCAAGGGCATATTGAAGCATAGATATCAGTATTGGGTTCTAAAATTCAACCTAAAAATAATTCAACACCCATTAAGCCTTCAGAAGGCTCTACTATGACTCATGAAGAGGAAGAAGTGCAACATCGCATATCAAAATTACAAGAGCAAGTGAACCAAATTTTTCTCTCACAAAGAGCAACAAAAAATTAAATGGAAGTTTTGAAGAAAGGCGTAGAAGCTAAGGTGGATGGTTTGAAGAAAGTCATGGAAGCTAATATGGATGCCACGGAACCTAAGATCGATGAAAAAATGAAAGACAACATGGAAGACATGAAGAATGATCTAAAATCAGACATGGAAGGTTTGATGACAAGGTTAATACAAGAAATTATTCCTAATGGCGGGAAGATAGTAGAGGAAACTCATGATGAGAACAAAATAAATGTTGATCATGATTTCATAAACTCTAATGTTGGATTAAAGGACCACCATATTCCAAAGATGGATATGAGGAAGTTTGATGGGAAGGATCTCGTACCATGGATACTATAGATGGAGCAATATTTTGATCTCAATAATGTGAAAAACACACAAAAGATACGCATTGCAACTTTACATTTAGAACAAAATGCATTTGTATGGTATCGATGGCTTTGCTCCCATAAAAAAATTGTCACTTGGTCAATTTTTATGGAGGAAATGATAGCAAATTATGAGGATACAAAGAGAAACACCTTATTTAGCCAATTGATAAATCTCAAACAAAAGGGTTCAGTGGTGGAGCACATTGAGGACTTCCAAAAATTGAATATAAGGGTAACTAATATTCCAAAGGAACACAGGATTGATGTCTTCATAGGGACTTTAAAGGATAACATCCAACATGAAGTTTGCGTTTGGGAACCTGATTCA
Organism: Pinus albicaulis; assembly: GCA_034641835.2. NCBI lineage: Eukaryota > Viridiplantae > Streptophyta > Pinopsida > Pinales > Pinaceae > Pinus > Pinus albicaulis. Next base: position 5,821 of record JAXQQM020058651.1, read on the forward strand.
TTGGAGAAGGCATTCAGGTTGGCAAGAAAAATTGAATGTAAAATTATGGCGACGAGGAAGCCTACCACTCACATCTATAAAGATGGAAGTGTTGCTACTCCTAGACTTTCACAACCTACAAAGTTGACACCACAACAATTGGAAGAAAAAATAGAAAAAGGGCTTTGCTACAGTTGTGATAGAAAATACAGTAAAAGTCATAAGTGTGCTGAGAAGAAATTATATTACATAGATTGTGAAGAGAAGGAATAAAATGAACAAGAAAATTCAATAGAAGAGGATATACACCAGCAACCAACCCTAGAAGAAGAAGAAATGAGTCTGAACATATCGTGTAATGCATTGACAGGAATTACCACTCCTCAAACTCTCAAGATAGAAGGACATATCAAGAAGAAAAAGGTAATAGTGTTGATTGATTTGGGTAGTACCCATAATTTTATTCATTGTAAGGTAGCCAAGGAATTAAATTGTTTCTTATACCCAGCACCAGAATGTCAAGTGATGGTTGCAAATGGAGGAACTATAAATTTCTCTGGAAAATGCCATAATATCAAGCCAGCCATGGGGGAATATGTATTGAATAGTCCAATGCTTTCCATTCCAATGGGAGGTGTTGATGTTGTACTAGGAGTATAATGGTTACAATCTTTGGGGACAATAGCTTTTAATTTTCAAGAACTTTTCTTGAAATTTTTTTCGGAAGGAAAAGGAATCGAATTACGGGGTATCGCAGGGAAGCCAGGAAAGATAATAAGCTCTAATGTCATGAAAAAGCTTCTGAATAAAGAACAAAGAGGTGTAATTGCACAATTATGCTCACTAGAAGTTCCAACATCAAAATCATCTATTTCTTCAAATCTCCAAAAAGTCTTTGACAATCATTCCACGATGTTTGAAACTTCCAAAGGACTCCCACCTATTCATGATCATGATCATGCTATTCATTTAATTCCAGGAAGTATTCCTCCAAACATCAGGCCTTACAGATATCCTTATGTCCAAAAGAGCGAAATTGAACGTATGACTGCAGAAATGTTAGAGGTTGGTATAATTCAACCTAGTCAAAGTTCTTTCTATGCTCTAGTAGTATTGGTGCACAAGAAGGATGGACCATGGTGCATGTGTCCATATTATACGGAGCTCAATAAGCTCACTATTAAAGATAAATTTCCCATTCCTGTGATTGATGAATTATTGGATGAATTACATGGAGCAATTTATTTTACCAAGTTGGATCTTCATTTAGGATATCATCAAATTAGAATGAAGACTGAAGATATTCTGAAAACATCATTTCAAACTCATGAGGGTCATTATGAATTTTTGGTCATGCCTTTTGGCCTTACCAATGCACCTTCTACATTTCAAGGGTTGATGAATTCCATTTTCAAACCCTTCCTTAGAAAATTTGCGATAGTATTTTTTGATGATATACTAAGCTACAACAGGTCTTGGAAGGATAATGTTCAACATGTTGACAGGGTGCTCAAACTATTGCAGGAGAAACAATTATATGCAAAAACATCCAAATGTTTCTTTGGAGTACAAGAGGTGGAATATCTGGGTCATATTGTATCTCACGAGGGTGTTAAGGTACACCCTAACAAAATTAAAGCCATTAAGGAATGGAAAGTCCCCACAACCATAAAGCAGTTGCGAGGATTTCTCAGGTTAACAGGGTATTATCGCAAGTTTGTTAAGAATTATGGGAGAATAGAAGCACCTCTAACAACATTATTTAAGAAAGATGCATTTTCATGGACTCCTGAAGCAACTAAGGCCTTTGAACATCTTAAAGAGGCAATGTGCCTAGCACCGGTCTTAGCTACGCCAGACTTCACAAAACCTTTATTGTGGAATGTGATGCCTCAGGAAATGGAATTGGTGTTGTTTTAATGCAGGAAGGAAGACCCATTGCTTTTGAAAGTTGTCCAATCAAAAGAAAGTATTTACAGAAACCTATTTATGAGAAGGAAATGTTAGCAATACTGCATGCACTAAAGAAATGGCGAACTTACCTAATGGGAAGACACTTCAAGGTAAAAACTGATCATGATAGTCTTAAACACTTTTTGGAACAAAGACTATCTTCAGAAGAGCAGCAAAATGGGTCACAAAGATGTTGGGTTATGACTTTGAAATAATCTACAAAAAAGGAAAGCTTAATGTTGTTGCAGATGCACTCTCAAGAAAGGATGAAGCGGTGGAAGCATTGCTTTGTGCCATTTCTATTATCCAACCAGATTGGATAACTGAAGCAAGAGATGAATGGAAGAAGGACAAAGATGTATGGACACTCATTCAAAAGTTGCAGCAAGATCCTAGTACATCTGATACATTTAGTTGGAAAATTATTCCTTATGGTACAAAGATCGCTTATATCTTTGTAAGAATTCCCAACTAAAACAAAAGATTCTTCTGGAATTGCACACTTCTCCTTTAGGAGGACACTCAGGATTTTTAAAAACTTACCACAGGGTGAAGAAAGAATTTTTTTGGGATGGCCTTAAATCCGATATTCAAAAGTTTGTGGCGGAATGTTTGGTTTGCCAGCAAAATAAAGTGGAAACAATTAAGACCCCGGGACTTCTACAACCTTTATCCATTCCAAGTCAACGTTGGGAGGAGATTTCAATGGATTTTATCACAGGTTTACCTAAGTTTGAAGGAAAGAGTGTCATCATGGTGGTAGTTGATAGACTTACCAAGTATGCACACTTTTGTGCATTATCTCATCCATTTAAAGCAAGTACAATTTCTACTGCATTTATGGAAACAATTCAAAAGCTACATGGAAACCCAAAGATTATTGTAAGTGACAGAGATCCCATTTTTACAGGAAATTTTTGGACGGAATTATTTTCCTGTTTGGGTACTCAACTAGCTCACAGCTCATCTTATCATCCTCAATCTGATGGTCAAACTGATATAGCGAATAAATTTTTGGAAGGATATCTTCGCTGTTTTGTATCTGATAAGCAAGCACAATGGGTCAAGTGGTTACCTCTCGCTAAATGGTGGTATAAAACTTCCTTCCATATTGCAGCAAAAATGATCCCATTTATGGCACTTTATGGATATCATCCACCGTCCATCACATCTTATTTAGGGAAAATTATAGGGTTCAATCAGTGGAAGATAACATTGAGCATCAACAAGAAGTTCTCCAACTCTTAAAGGATAGCCTAAATTTGCACAAAATAAAATGAAACAACAAGCAGATCAACATCGCAGCGAGAGAAGTTTTGATGTAGGAGACTGGGTATTTTTACGGCTACAACCATACAAACAAATGTCCCTCAAGCAAGCTAATAAGGATAATAAATTATCACCAAAGTACTACGGTCCTTACAAGGTGTTGCAAAAGATTGGTAATATGGCATACAAATTGGAGCTTCCTGCTTCTTCGTGAGTGCATCCAGTTTTCCATGTTTCATGCTTAAATAAGGCTATAGGGGACAAACTTCCAGTTCAAACAATATTGCCAAAACTTGATGAGGAAGGAAAAACCATATTGGAACATGAAGCCGTCATGGAAACAAGAACTGGACTGCTATGAAATCGATCAATTTCAGAGTATCTCATCAAATGGAAGAACTTACCCACTGAAGATTCTATATGGGAGGTTGAGAATTTTATACATAAGCACCCGGAGCTACTCAAGCATTGAGGACAATACTTTTTTGAAGCAGAGGAGCATGTTAGGTCCCTATATTACTAGTATAGTCCTTTATTCTATTAGTGTAACCCCCTTATTGTTATTTTTGTACCCCTGTAACCCCCATATTGTTATTAGTGTGCCCTTACATTATTATTGTTAGGTTGAATACGATTACATTGTGGCCCCATGGACTCCTATATATAGAAAGGAGGTTTTTTCATTTGTATCACCCAAGAATTTTTCATTTATGTAATGTATTGTAGGTTTCCCCCTCGAAGTGGCTTATTTCTAAGATGTTGATCTCTCTTTTCTTCTATTTTTGGAGCTCGTTTCATAACAACCACTGACGTCGAATACATTGTAATGAGTATGGCCTGTTGTGAATTTTTTTGGTTGTGAAAGCTCTTTAGTGAGTTGTTTGGGCATGTGCTAGATACCACTGTTATCCTTTGTGATAACCAGAGTGGGATTCGTCTTTCTGAGAATCCCATGTTCCATGATCGATCCAAGCATATTGATATCAGGCACCACTTTATCTGGGATATGGTACAGCAAGGCGTCATCAGGCTCAATCATATAGGAACTGATGAGCAAGTCATGGATATTCTCACGAATCCCCTGGGGAAGGTCAAGTTCCTAACCTTCCATGAGAAGCCTGGAATCGTGGAAAGACCCTATTCTGAGGGTCCTGATTGAGTTGGACTATGAGCATTGGGAGCTCCAGGGGGCTTGGGGATAACTTCTTGGAGCTATAAGCACATACAGGGCTAGGCTTGCCAAACCTTGTTGTGCTTCTACCCCACCATTATGATACTGAGTTGGTTCAAATCTCTTTGATCTGTGTCCCGCACGCATCCTACCCATGGAGTTTCGGACTCATGGGAAGTACCTCTCATTTGGAAAATGAGGTGGGAAATGTAGACAAAGACTAATAGCAAGACCAATGGATGCATCGAAGATTTTCGTACTCTCAATGTCTAGGATGGCACGTGTCCAACACCTTGATCTAAGATCAAGTATGATGAGGTTCTTACCTCTAAATTGACTTCGAGTCAGCAAACTAACTTCGAGTTAGTATGAGACTCTTTTTGAGTCAAACAGAGGTTTTTACCTCTAAGCTGGCTTCAGGCCAGCTGAGTGTGATGTCTTTGTGGCTTAAATTTTGTTTTATCTGAGAAAGAACCAAAAAAGAAAGTTACGGCAAGATGACGCACGATGTTTGGTGAAAGTACATGATCGTATTGATGGATGGCACTTATGGACAGATGGAGTTCTCCCTAGTTGAGAGGGAGTGTTAATTTTTGGAAACTAGGTCCAAACTCCATGTTTCACTACTCGTATGATGATGGTCATGTTTTTTTTAGATTCCGCTTTCGGAGAGGTGCAAGATTGATCTAAAGATCATCTTGATCGGATGAGCAGAACATTGATTTTGAATTTATTTTCCACGTGTGCAAGGTCGTCCAGATTTGTAATGTAGGATCACATTCCTAATAGATGTGTCATGCACCCTCATTGATGGATATAAATTAGAGATAATTGGATTTCATTTCATCATCAACTCATCACACATTCTCTCATTGTGATCTGATTGGTTCAATAGCCTTTGGAGGCCTTTTTCCCCTCACACGTGTGGAGCGTAGCTGCTATTTTTGCAAATCTGTTTAGGGCCTTTTGCTGCAGCATTGACTATGGTCAACCCTTGGTATTTTGACCTCCAAATTCTGCCAAAAATCCGATTTTAGGAGGCCATACTACTGGGCACTAAAATCGAGGAATTTCGGGTTGTTTGACCGAAGCTCTAATCTGTTGCGTTGACTTTTCTATTGTTGCTTGCGTTGAATTTTCTGTGTTGAATTTAGGTTGACTAGCGTTGACGTGTGATGAGATGTATTTGAGGGTTGTGGGTGTGGCACATGGAAGATTGGCTGACCGAGAAAGACTTTGTTGGTGGAAGCATCCTGTTGACTGTCGTAACGCAAGAATATCTCATATCTTTGTTGGACGAAAGGAATTGTAAATCTTATCTATATTTGGATTGTCTTCTATTGGCTATTATTGTGTTCTATCAGTATTTTACTTACATGTTTATGTGATTGTTATTTTGTATCAAGCCTAAGAAATATTGAAGTAAAAGTGCATCCATGGTTATCTAAATTTAACACATAGTCATATATGGACAAAAGTTTTATAGAAGTCCAAAAGTCATTTATAAGTTCAAGAATTGTTTAGAAGTCCAAAGGACACATTAGAAGTACAAGAGTCATGAGGGTAATCCAAGAGTGATGAGTATATGAAATTTCATTCCTCTTGTTATAAAAGAAACCTCATAACTCAAGAAAACTTCTTTTGTAGGCTTAAGATTTGGAAATCTAGTCTTGGCTTCTTGTAAATTTTTGAAGATGTTCTATGATTGATGCAAATTTACTTCAAAATTCAAGAGCCCAATACCAAATAGCAATCACAAAAACATGAAATTAAAATATTGATAGAACATACCAATAGATCGATGGAAGACAAGCCAAAAATATACTTATCGTTTGATCATTATAATATATATGTTGTGGTGCATTACGACGGTCAATAGAATGCTTCAACCAACAAATTCTCCTCACGGCCAGCCAACCAGAAGTGTCACACAACCCTCAAGACAACTCCACAAAGTCAACAAAATTCAATGATGTATAGTCAACGTAGTCAACGCAAAACTGCAACAGTAAATAGTCAACACAGCAGGTCAAAGTCAACATCTAGCCTTGGTATGTGTGCCAATCAATGTGGCCTTCAAAAATCAGAAGTTTGGTGAAGTTTGGAGGTCAAAGGACCAAGCGTTGAAGAAATTCAACGCTGGTCAAACCTGCGCTGAAACGTTAGACAAATCCGCACCAAAACCCTAGTTGTTGCTCCACACGTGTGAGAAGAAATGCCTCCAAAAGGTGATCGAAAGAATCAAATAAAAGAGAGAAGTGTGTGATGAGTTGATGATGAAATGACCTCCTAGTATCTCCAATTTATATCCATCTGTGAGGGTGTGTGATACATCTGTTGGGTTCTCAGGCCGACATTACAATTCTGGCCGACCTTGCACATAAGTGGAATAAATTCAAAATAAATTTTTTGCTCATCCGATCAAGATGATCTTTAGATCAATCTTGCACCTCTCTGAAAGAGGAATCCAATAAAAATATTGGCATCATCTTCTGAGAAGTACAACATGGAATTTGGACCTAGTTTCCCAAAATTAACACTCCCTCTCAACTAGGGAGAACTCCATCCACCAGTTCCATCCAAACATCGTGCGTCATCCCGGCGTAACTTGCTTTGCTAGCTTCTTTATTTCAAACGGTGAGTCACAAAGACATCACTCCTGGCTGAACTCAATTCATCTTAGAGGTCTGAAACCTCTATAGGACTCAAAGAAGTCTCATACTAACTCAAAGTTAGTTTAACTAACTCGAAGTCAGTTGGAGGTCTGAAACCTCACTTGGACTCAAAAGAGTCATATACTAACCTGAATTTAGTTTAACGGACCTGAAGTTAGTTAGAGGTTTGAAACCTCACTAGACTTGATCCTAGATCAAGTGGCTAGACACGTGCCATCCTAGACATAGAGATTAAGGCAATCTCTGATGCATCCATCAGTCCTTATATCAGTATCTATCCACATTTCCCACCTCATTAGCCAAGATGAGAGGTACTTCCCATGAGTCTGAAACTCCATGGGTAGGATGCATACGGGGCACAGATCAAAGAGAGGTGAACCAACTCAATATCATCACGATGGGGTGGAAGCACACCAACAAGGTTCAGAAATCCTAGCCCTGTTGTTTCTTATAGCTCCAATCAGCTATCCCCAAAGCCCCCTGGAGCTCCCAAAGCTCATCGTCCAATAGGACCCTCAGAATAGGGTTGTTCCACGATTCCAAAATTCTCACAGAAGGTTAGGAACTTGACCTTCCCCAAGGGCTTAGTGAGAATATCTGCGACCTGCTCATCAATCCTATATTATTATGCCTTATGATTTTAATATCCCAAAATAGGGAAAATCAACAATATTTGGAATATCTTATAATATCCCAAAATTGGACTGCTTAGCAAGCCATGCCTGGAAAACGCATTTTTCAGGAATGTATGCTACAAGATTGGAAACCAAACCTTGGATCCCTTAGATATGACAATCTAAGACCAAAATCCAAGAGGGATTCAAAAACAAATCCTTCTAGGTGGGTTAAACATGTCTCCCCACACCTAGTGCAGTTGGAAAATGCCCAAGGAAGGCACTGCAACAATACAAAGTAACACTACCCAGAAAATAATGTAGTTTTAATGAAAAACAATAGAAGACCAATATGGTAGTTCAAAAATATCTTATACAACAGTGAATCATATTTACAATGTGGCCCATTCAATGTACAAGAGAAAGATGGAAGACTTTTATGAAGAAAACCCTCTAAAAGAGGTGTTGCAACAATGTATTTCACTGCAAAATCCTTGACAGCATTATTTTATTGAGCATACAGTAGCTGTACGTTACAACTCAGATATGTGTACAAAATATTAGATCTATATCAGATCTGTACACTAGACTGTCTCTATTTTACATACCCCTTGGGGTTCTCAGCAAAACATGAAGCATATGGAGTAGATCTGAGATCTCATGCAGCAGATCTGCAGATTTCTTCAGAATTTCTGAAGCTTATACAGGAGTATTCAGATCAGATCTGAATATGACATGGATAAGAACATAAATTCATGGATCACCACAGTGAGAGGCAGATTCCCATCACTAGATATCACTCCTCAAAGTTTGCCAAAACTCCCTGCAACTTTCCTCTTGCAGATAACGCAGTCCTGGAAGAAAAACTGCGTTGTAGACTTGATGAACAGTTTGGCCTGATGCCAAGGTATGGATCTGAAGCTCCAATGATCCAATACACTCTTTCCAGAGGAATAGAAGGCTTTTCCACTGAAAAGAGGCACTACAATGGCTTAGATCTGAATAGATCTAGCCTTCACTTGCTGCATCTTACAAAGACAACCAAACCCTCAACAGGATCTGCGTTGTAGTTGGAAGTAGAAGCTTGGCCAAATTCCTGATAGTGGACAAGAAATGCAAGACTCTTCCAAGAGGCCTCTCAAGGAAAGAGGTGGGATTCCCGATCAGGAACACCCAGTGCTAAACAACACTATTCTCTGCTAAACAGCTAAGAGAATGAGAAATGTCTAAACAGACATGTTCTTCCAAAAAAATATGTTCAAAAACCCTCTTCTTTTTTTCTCCTCTTCCTTTTATAGGATAAAAGCCTTGCAAAACCCTAAACCATCTCAAAGGTTTAGCTCCTTTCACATGTGTAGCCTCTAACTAGAACTGCATTGTGCATCTAGGAGGTACATTGCATCTGGACAACGTTGTGGATTTGGTCCTGTTGACCCAGTCAATTGTCTCAATCCCTTTCACACATAAGGGGGTTTAATTAAGGTAGCATATATTTAGCCTTGTTCACATGGGCATTTATTTATTTTGTTGTTTGAGGAGTTTAATTTATCCTCCTTTACAATTTTATTCTTGCAACAAGAAAATGAAAAAAAAATTGTATATTCCCATTTAGCTTGGGCTAATTGGGAATATTACAATGATGCCTCACTATACCATATCCCAGATAAAATGGTACCTGATATCAATATGCTTGGATCGATCGTGGAACACGTGATTCTATGACAAACGAATCCCACTATGGTTATCACAAAGGATAATGGCGGTATCTAGCACATGCCCTAACATCTCACTGAAGAGATTTCACAACCAAATAACTTCACAACATGCCATACTTGCTGCAATGTATTTGGCCTCAGCGGTGCTCAAAGCCACCCACTTTTGCTTCCTACTCATCCAATATATCGAAGCAGAACCATGTTTGAAGCAACATCCAGATGTGATGTTGCGATCCACCACACTGCTAGTCCAATCGACATCAGTATATCCATGGAGTCTCAAACTCCCGGAAGTGTATCTCATCCCATGGTTTATCGTGCCCCAAAGATATCTCAAGAGATTCTTGGCACCAACCCAATGAATGTGATGAGGATCAACCATGTGTTGACTCAAATTGTGCACTACAAAACAAATGTCCGGACAGTAGTTCAAGATCCAGGTGGATATTGGTGGCCACCCGCCTATTCCACTTGGGGCCCCACCATTCTCTCTTTCATTTTTTCAGTTTCAGCACAACTTACTATTTTTAGAAATTTTTTCGGGTCCTGAACTTCAAGAGCCATTTTGAGGCCCTAAACAACGTTTTTTTGGAATCGTTTGTTCAAAAAATATGATTTTGTTATGGATTACATTCCAAAATATATATTTTATTTATTAGTTGTAGTCCTCGGATATATCTTTCTGACGATATATCATGTGCGTCAAATGGAGATAGTATGCCAAAGTTATGACCCAGGGAAATTGATGTACCAATTTACCTCGACGGGGCCCATATTCTGGCTTTTCATCTCCTAGGGTTAGGTTTTTGGATGTTTAGGGTTTTCCATTGTTTCTTAATAATATATAAGCCTTTGAGCCTCATTGTAACACATATTTCAGAGGCCTTTAGCCACCAAATCTCTTCTCAGAGATAAGCTACCAGTGCCCTAGCTAGTTTAATTCCATTATGTTTATAAGCAAGTTTCAGTTATTTGATATTAATGAAATGAATTGTTATTTCTGCTGCATATTTGTATTTATGGTTATATGTGTATTCTATTGTGTTCCTGCATAAATCTGGATCAATGGTATCAGAGCGGTCTTCTTTTTCTCAATCCTTCTTTGCATGTCCCCGACGAGGTGGGGGTATAAGGAGTTAGGGCTCGATTTGGTTGAACATTTGTAAGATCAGCCTCACAAACCATGACGGCCACCCATGGGGGATGAAAAGAAAGATGAGGGAGCAAGAGATCCTATAAAAACATTGCTTGAGGAGGCCCTCGAAAAACAAAGGAACGCGATGATGGATAACTTTGCCCAGATCCTTCAACCACTGCCCACCGGCAGCGCATCTGCATCTAGCAGCCACTCTAGAGGCGCGACTCCCTTTAAGGTACAAGTAAAATTTGACACTCCCATATTTGAGGGTCCATTAAAGCCCATAAAATCCTAGCTTCAAACATTGGGGAAAACCACCTGGTCCGGACCTTAGTACATCTCCTTCTCCGTTTGGGATGGTGGCTCCGACTGGATAATATGGGACCAGTTTTCGAATGATATATGGGTTGATGATTGGTTGTTTATATAACGGGTAATGGAAATGATAATTAATCTAATCTATAACTTAAATAAATATAAATAACTTTACTTAACCCGGGTATCATATAATAAATGCGATTTTAGATTTGTTCTTCTTAGATGAATAATCATATAGATGACTTATTCGTCCAATAGAAAGATATATACACATATAATAATTACTTTTTTTAAGAAATTAAACAAAGTAATGATGATAACATATCACATTCATATTCTAATATTTCTCACATATATTTTGAAATATGACAATTCTAAATTTTCAGAAATGATATAATAAAGAACTGTTTCATAGACATACATATGTAAACAATAACAATTTTCAAAAGGAATGTTTCATTGCATAAAGAAAATTGAAAAACATGATTATGATAAAAATACCAAACACATTTTTTACTTCTTGATGCAAATAACACTCTGATCCCGCTTTCTTACTTAGAACAGCTTTCAGGAAGAAAAAAAATGCATATTCTTGAAAACAATTTCCTTATAAAATTGCAGAATTGTGATCCACCATTAATAAAGAAAATGTATTCAGAAGTACAGAAGTGTAACTTCTCAAGTCAAAAATTAATACAAATTCAGGACCCCTTTCTAAATACATGAAATGGGTTTAAATAATAATAATCTTAAAACAAACTATCTAAAATATCACTAAAAGTGTAAAATCGGAGATCTGATTTCATAAAAATAGAATTACAATCTCCAAGAAAACAAGTTCATTGTATTTCTTTCATGTCTGGTGTATGCAGCTGGCAGATCGATAGCATATCTTTCACTTCAGGAGGATGACTCAATCGAGAATGTAGCTGGTTGGTATATGTGGCATCCGAAAGCTCTGGAATCATATAACTGATGGCATTAGAGAGACATTTTGTAGTCATCTGCTGGCTGTGTGGTTTAACCAAATAGGACCATAATGCATCCCAAGTGATTCCTTGTATTGCGCTGATCTGTTAGTCCTTATTGGCTAAGTCTTGTTTCCATTGTTTCTCTATTTCTTTGACCTTCGGTAGCTTCCCTGGGATACAATCGAAAATCAGGTTGGCTGCATACAAACTGTCAATGATTAATTGTACTAAACTATTCATTATAGCTCTTGCTCTGGAGATGGCCCATTCTTCCTTGATCAACTGCGTTTCCCATTCTGCAAATAAAATTTCCTTGTGTGATTCCTTAATCTTGGGAAGATTTGCAGCTATGCCTTGATCTGTGTCTTGCCATGTGAGGAATCCTGAAATTTTCTCATCGGCATCTTCAAATTCTAACCTTGTATTTACTGCCTTTTCTATGAGTTATGACGCTATTTCACATAAAGAATAAGCCAGTGATATTTTATGACATAAAATATCAAGTTGTTGTGATAACGCCTTACTTAATTCAAGAGCTTCTATTTTGAATTGATCAAGTTCAGGATAATCCTTAAATCTTTGTATTTGTGCTTGTAACAAGACACTCTATTCTTCTTTGGCCATCTTCTCTTGTTGAAGCATCACCTGTAATTTATTTAACTCTTGAGACAGCTATTGTTCTCTATGTATATCTTGTTGGTCAAGCTTTTGCTTTTCAATATTCAATTGCTCTTCTAGCTGCTCAATATTTTGTTTTTCTTCAATCAGCTGTTGTTCTAGCTGTGATATTTTATGTTGATCCGTTGTTGCCTTTTCTTCCAATAGCGCTATCTTTTGATCTTTTTCCTTAATCAATTGACTGACTTCGGAGGCTTTGTCCATCGTCGCTGCCATATAGGCCCCTACATATTGAGACAATTTGGTTAAATCCTCTGAAGGATTAACTTTAGAGTCCTTCCAGACAACATTCATTAATTCAACTTGGGGAGATGAAAATGGCCCTTGATCGATTTTCCTTCTCTTCCTTTGTTTTCTAACTACAACCCTATGCTTTGGACTGTAGAAGACATCTAGGGGCGGTATATCTTCAATCTTTAATACAATTTCTTCAAAAGGATTTTCTGGGATAATCTCAATATCTCGGGTATTAGTATTGTCGAGTGTTCCTTCAACTATAACACTAGTCACCATGAGTTGTTGTGATACAGACGATTGCATTGTAGACACATTCTGAGAATCGTTCTGGCCCTTGATCTGCCGATCAAACTGTTCGAATTCTTTCAATAAATTTGAATGATCATGTATATCCATTTCAGAGGAATCACCATCTTTTTTACCTGTCTTTTCCTGTTCAGTTTGAATATCAGCCTTATTCCCTGTATTTTCCTTTTCCTGCTCTGTTTCAGTGTTTTTTTCTTCTCTGTATTCTTCCTGTTGCAGTAGAGTAGTTCTCAACTGATCAAGAGGTATTGTGAGTAGTCTCTTGTTTCTGAACTGTAAGAACTCTTCCATGCCACTTGATCCAAACTTTAAATTTGCTAAATATTTAACCTGTGAAAATCCTTCAGCTGAGGCAAATAGATCATCAAAATCAGCATCTTCATGTTCAAATTTTGCAACCTGTACCATGGATGTAAAGTTATAGGCAAGTTTCTTTGGATCATATTTTCTTCTGTGGATGGATGCTAATTTGAGCGCTTTTATTTTTTTGGCTTCTTTCTCTGCATGTTTAAAATCATGTAGAGAAAAAGATCCGCATCAAAGGGGAAATGTAGGCCACATCTGTTTCTTTGAATTATTCAGATTTATAGACATCCCTTTCTCTATTATTTGATAGGATATTTCTTGGGCTAACAATTTATCGAGAATGTATGAGGGTAGAACATGGGGATCATTGATGCTTCCAAATAGCCAGATATAGGTGAATGTTTCTTCTCCAAACCAGCTTCTGATTGAGGTTAGGTCAATGTTGGCCTCGTCGGATAACCTTGGAGCAAGTTTGTTGAATATAGCTCAGTGAACTGGCAAGATAAACCCATGAAAAATTTTGTATATATGTTCTTTGTAATAGGCCTTCTACAGATATTTGTGATAAATGTGGATAGGAGTTAGACTTTGAGGAGTCCACTTCCAGCCTAAGATAGGGAATTCAGAGTTGAAGCATATGGTGTCAATAATATAAGAAATCATATAAAATGGGGGTATTACCTGAGTAGTCACATACCTATTTATCCTATAATCGAGGATTTTGCTTGCCATTTTATCAGATAAAATGGTTGGCCAATCCATGATGTAGGAGTTAATAGCGGCTTCAATTAAAGGTGTACCATCTCAATAGAAAATTTTTCAGATTTGGATGTAAGCCCAAATAATTCACATCAACAAGTCAAGAAAGATACAGCAATAATGAGACGCCAAGATTCTACGAAGTACATACCCGAAGATTCGTGCTTCGTTTTTAGAAAATATCTCCAATCTCTACTGGGATCTGACTCCACTTCATTTTCTTTGGCGGGGTCTTCCAATAATGCTTTTATTGTAGATTTGTTGAGGGTCTCGGTGATGGATACATCTTTTTAATGTCTTCTGCTTTGAAAGACCCGAACATCCTTCCATCCGACGTAAAGAATTCTCTATGACGTAAAGAATTCTCCTTCTGTTATATCGATGCTTTCTATAACCCATCTTACTAAGTCATTAAGTATGGGAGAACATTTACGCGAGTCGCTACTTTATGAAGATAGGAGCTAAGCAATTCCTTAAGAGTGCTTTCTCGATTTTTTATCTGAATCTGCCTCCGGCTCTTCTTCTGATATTATAGTTGGATCTTCTGCTTCTAGTACATTGTAAACTCCTTCCCACGAATTTTTTTCCAAGACCCAGACAGGTTGTATCAGTTACTAGCACCAATTTAGCTGGTTGCTCTTTTGGAATGATGGGGACCTTCGCTCTCTTGGATTTCTTAGAAATTTTCATGATCGTAGGTTTTTCTCAGGTCTGCACAATGGAACAGATTAGCAGAATGACGGAAAAATTATTTTAAGAATGAATACCAAACAGAGAGGAGCTAATGGCATTTAATCACAATAAAGATGATGGATTAAAGAAATATTATTCCATTAAATATGAAATCCGTGACAGACTTCAACCATGATAATCTATTAATGATTTCCTCGTATAATGTGAGATTTTTAATGCCATTGTAGGTTATCTCTTCGCACATTCATAACGGTCCTTTTAAAGCGTTCATACCATAACTTTTTAATATTTATCGATCAACGATAATCGTATATCGGAGATCGGAAGTTTCAAATATCAGGTTTAAGTATCCCATTTTACACTTGCGACTTGCGATTATTGTTGAGCTGGCATGGATGGCATGATGCCTTTTTAAATCATATCAAATTATTGACATTTCTTTATAAATGGTTTATTTTATGTTTTTCATTTAGGAGCACTTTTATGAAATAATAATATCGCATCGCAGATTTTTAGCGAAGTGTCTTTGGATATGAGCTATGTGTTTTTAGCGATGAACGATTTGCAATTTAACTTATTGCATCGGAAAAAGGGTGCATGAAGATGTGATATGATTTCACCAATTCGCGATTGCGATCAGGCTTATCGCATTGGAGCTTTTCAAAAGGATGTATAAGAATGTGATTTCCCCGATTTGAGATTGCAATTGGGTTTATCGCATCGGAACTTTTCAAAGTGGAAGGCTTGAACTCATGTTCATGCGATATGTGCTTTTGTGATTGCTTAATCGCATCGAGGTTGAATGATAACATATTTGATTCTATAATTTGAATATGTGAAATGAGATAAAGGCCTTTATGTGTTTTCTTTATTTTTCATTAAATAAATCCTTTTTCGTTGGGGTTTGATTCTATTTCATGATAGATCGGATTTCCTCAAAACATTTATTGATTCTATAACTACCTAAAGAAAAGGGGACCCATTTCTTATTAAAAATTTGAAATGGGGAGGGTTGTTTGTACATCACAACAGGGTCAAATAGATGCAGATGTCGTAGATAGATGGTTGAATCTATTAGAAGGATATTTCTCGATTCATGACTTTTTCGACTGGGAGAAGATTATTTTTGCACTCCTCAAAGCTACCCCCCATGTCAAGGACTAGTGGGAAACCTACTGTGAGAAAAAGTATGAAATATAACCCTCTTTGTTCTCGGTCGTACCTAATTGGAATTATTTCCAAGACGCCATCAAGGAACAATAATATCCCGTGGGGAGCTATGAGGACAAGTACATACAATGGACCACGCTGCGGAAACAAAGGGATCAAGATGTGCATGAGCTGATGAATATGTTCCATACCCTGCGCACAAAATTGGGTATCAAATATTCAGAGAAACATTTGATGTTAAAGTATCGTAGTTGTCTACACAGGTATATTCAGGAGGAAAGGGATTTCCTCGACATCTCCTCGCTTGGTACAGCATACCAATATGCTGCCAAGATTGAGGATAAATTCAAACAGAAGAAGCGAGACTTTGGATCTACGAATAAAAATAAAGGGAAAGGTGCCCCCAAAACACAGAATAAAGGAAAAATCCAAGGCATGGTGGCCCAAGATAACCTGTCAAAGCCACAAGAAAATAACAACACCGTGAAGCCAAAGAAGGACACGGGAAAGTGGGGTGAGTTCCATAAGAGCTCCACTTACAACACAATTGAGTATCAGGCCAAGCAATCTCTAGTGCCCGAGATGAGAGCTTTTGAATCAGATGCATGCTCTAACTTTGAATCAGAACCTAACAAGGGGAATGAAAAATGGAAACAGATTGTTGATGAGGAGCCCAACACCATTGTTTCCACTACGAAGATCTAGATGGAGGAACCAGAAGATCTAGAGGAGGAGGAGCGTCTCTTCCACTCCCAGATGTGGGTAAAGGGTTCCTCGCTATAGTTCATTGTCGAAAATGGGAGCCAAAAGAACCTCATTTCAGTAGATGCCATGAAGCGATTGGGCTTGCCGACCACAGTACACCCACAACCATACACCATCGAGTGGCTTCACCAAGGACGGGATCTCTGTGTCAGCCAGCAGTGCCACCTTCCCTATAGCATCAATCCCTGCACAGATGAGGTATTATGTGACATTGCTCCTCTTTATGTTTGTGATGTATTATTAGGCCAACCATACTTATATAAGCGACATGTTGTGTATGAGTCTCGGCCTCGCGTTATTATTTTTACTTTGGGAAATAAGATATACAGAATACTAGAGGTACCACAGCCTGTCGCTATATCTTTGGTTACTGCAAAACAATGCAGTAAGCTCATTTCCAAAACCAGGGAAATTTGTTTTCCTGATGATCCGCCCCCAGGGAAAGAAGAAGACTGTGGCCACGACCTCCAGACTGGGCTCCTCTGCACGACAACAACAAATGGAAAACGTTTTGGAGGAGTATGGGGACATCATCACCTCACCCACAGGGGTGCCTCTACACTATCAGGTCAAGCACCCCATTGATCTGACCCCAGGTACGACACTACCCAATGGACCGATCTATCGACGCTCTGTTCTAGAGAACGATGAAATCAAGAGGCAGGTTTAGGAGCCACTGCAGAAATGTCACATCCGGCCGATTTCATCACCCTGTGGGAGCCCGATCATGTTGGTACATAACAAGGATGTGACTTGGAGACTTTGTATTGACTATTGGACACTAAACAAGATGACTGTCCGGAATAGGTCCCCAATCCCACGGATTGATGACCTTCTGGACCAACTCAAAGGGGAAAAATATTTTATCAAGATCGACTTGAAGTCTAGGTATCACCAGGTACCAATCGAACCCTCCGATGTGTGGAAGACTGCCTTCAAAGTCAAGGAGGGACTTTTTGAATGGTTGTTCATGCCTTTCGGGTTGACGAATGCTCCCACAACCTTCATCAGGTTGATGGAAGACATCTTGCGGCCATTCACAAACTCATTTGTAGTGGTGTACTTGGATGACATTTTGATCTTCAGCCAAACTTGGGAAGAGAACCTCCACCACATCTGACAAGTCCTCCAAACACTGCGGTAACACAATTTGTGTGCCAATTTTGAGAAGTGCACTTTTGGCATGACCCAGGTTCAATATTTGGGATACATTATTGATGAAAGGGGGGCGCATGTGGATCCAACCAAGATCCAAATCATTCGGGATTGGCCAGACCCAACCACTCTTACAGAGCTTCGCAAATTTCTGGGTCTTGCTAATTTCTACCACAAGTTCATGTTGGGATTCTCTCATATCACTTGGCCCTTGATTCAAGTCACCAAGGGAGGAGTGAAAGCAAAATTATTTTGGTCGGAATCTCAACAGAAGGCATTCGTAGAATTGAAACATTGCCTCTATTCTTCCCCAGTGCTCACATTACCAGACTTGCAACAACCATTTGAGATCAAGATGGATGCCTCTGACTATGCTATTAGGGTAGTTCTTACTCAACGGGGGCATCCAATGGCATATCACAGTGAGACATTGTCTAACGCAGTTCGCAAGTATCCCACTTATGACAAAGAAATGTATTCCATTGTGCAGGCTTGTCAACAATGGAAGCATTACATTTTGGGGAAGGAAACAATCATCCACATAGACCACCGACCCCTGTAGTTCATACAGACACAAGGGAAGTTGCAGAATGATCGTCATTAGAAGTGGTCCACATATCTGCAACAGTTTCATTTGAACATCAAGTACAAGAAAGTTAGCACCAATAATGTTGCAAACTGCCTCAGTCGACCACCGATCATGACGCTAACCACCATTCTCAACTCTTGTGGGTATGAGACTTCTAATTGGCCGCTTCTCTACAAGAGCAATCTAGAACTTGGTCACACATACAAGGCACTCTTGGGGAGTATGCAAGTTCCAAATTTTCACCTCCAAGATGCACTGTTATGTCACCTGGGACACCTTTGTGTTCCTTCAAGTGAGCATGCCAAGATGATATGGGAAGCATACTACAGTCGAGTTGCTAGGAATGTTGGGGTCAAGAAAATAGTGGCAGTACTGCAGAAGTATTTCTATTGGGTGAACCTTCGATAGGATGTCGGGAAGTACATCAAATCCTACACTGCTTGCACCATTGCCAAACCGACCATCAAGAAGCAAGGCCTCTATACTCCACTACCTACCCCTAGCCGACCTTGGGAATCCATCTCCATTGATTACATGTCGGGCCTTCCTTCTACTAAGCATGGAAATGACTGTTTTTTCATGGTCGTCGACAAATTCTCGAAGATGGCCATTATGGTGGCTTGCAAGAAGAATATCACAGCAAAATCCACTACTAAAATCTTCTTTGAATGAGTGTGGGTAAACTTTGGGATCCCACAGTATATCATCTCAAATAGGGATAGCAGGTTCCTCAACACATTTTGGTCCAGCCTCTAGTCAGTGCTGGACACCAAGCTCACCAAGTCCACAGCTTTCCATCCCCAAACGGATGGCCAGACAGATGTCATCAACAGGATGATTGTACACATTTTGTGCGTGTACAATTCAAAGCATCCATGCACATGGGATGAGAGCCTCCCCTATGTACAACACAATTATAACCGGGCTCTCCATAGCTCAACCGGCCACAGCCCCTCTTAGGTGGGCTTGGGATTCCAGCCGCTATGTCCCATTGACCTAGCCATGCCATTTGTGGCTACTCAGGCAGATTTGGCTCATGTCCAGTCTGAATTTGACAAATCAAACAGCTTCATTGAGCGCATTCAGCACATATTCCAAAAGGTTCATGACACATTGGACAGAGCCAATGCTAAGTATGAGCAACGGCATGATCAAAATTGGGTGCCACACAACTTCCAGGTGGGCAACAAAGTCTGGCTACATTTGTAGAAGGAGCGCCTCACTGGACCCCACCGCAAGGTTTTCCCGCTCCGATATGGGTCGTACACCGTCACCAAGGTTGTAGGGAAAAAAAATTTCGAGCTCAGTATTCCACCATTCCTGGGTCTGCACCCAGTATTCAATGTGGACCGCCTTCGTCCCTACTTCCCACCTCTACTGGACACCTCTGACATTGCAGAACAACTCACACCAACAAAGTTAAACCCAGACTGCATGGAACAGGCCACCACAGATTATATCATGGATGTGCAAATCAAGAACACTCGCCAACAGAAGATCCAACTATATCGGGTTTTTAAAGCTGGCCAACTCCTCCACCAAGGCAAGTGGTTCACCAGGGACCAAGTTCAGCAAAAGTTTCCCCATCTCATGGAGGAGCTCAATGCAATGGGGACCATTGCTTCCTAAGGGGGGAGGAATGATACAGGTGGATATTAGTGGCCACCCGCCTATTCCACTTGGGGCCCCACCATTGTCTCTTTCATTTATTCAGTTTTGACACAACTTACTATTTTAGCAGTTTTTTCGGGTCTTGAACTTCCGAAGTCGTTTTGAGGCCCTAGACGACGTTTTTTTGGGCATCGTTTAGCAAGGGAAATAACAGATTGGATGGTGGTATAGCGGGCCACAGGTGCAAATATATCATCATAGTCTATGCCTTCCTTTTGAGAGAAGCCTTGGGAAACGAATATTTCCTTGTACTTTTCAGTGGTACCATCATATCCATGCTTTATCTTATAGAGCCATTTTGAGGTGACAACAGCTTTGTCCTCCGGTCTTAGTACCACATCTGAGACAACATTCTTCATAATGGACTCATACTCTTCATGCATATCATCCTTCCAAACTTGATGCTTTACGACTTCTTCAAATGATCCAGGCTCATATTGTACGATTGTACTCATGGTTGCTAGATACCCTTGGTATCTATTCGACTTCTTGCTTTCATGCAATGTCCCCCTTGGTGCCATATGTCTCTATGCATCCTCGAGAGTATCCCTGAGCCATGAGGGTCTTCTCTTAATTGAAGGAGGTGGATCAATAGGGTCCATCGGGCATCATCTCATCCTTCAGCTCTTCCTGCTTCCCTGTTTTTTCATCATTGTCTTCCCTGGAGCTAGGAAGATTTATCACTTTCCTGAGGGAAGCATCTTCATCGAAGGTGACAACGTGGCATATCTCCACTTCTCTTTGACCAAGCACATAGATTATATATGCCTTCGAAGTTTCATTGTAGCCCACAAACATTCCCTTCTTTCCAGAAGCATCTAGCTTGCTTCTCTTCTCTTTCGGCACATGAAAGTAAACGGGACAACCAAAAAATCTAAAATGAGAAACATTAGGTTTATTACAAGAGAAGACTTCTTCGGAAGTTTTTGATTCCAGAGTGGAATGCGGGCATCGATTTTGTACATACACAGTAGTGTTCGCAACTTCGCCCCATAGAAACTTCGGAAGACCTTGGTCACAAGCATGGCATGGCCAGCTTCCACAATGGCCCTATTCTTTATTTCCACAATGACATTTTTCTCAAGGGTATACACGGTTGTGGACTCCCTCTTAATTCCAGCTTCTTTACAAAATTCATTGAAAGTGTTTGACTCATATTCGGTGCCATTATCGATCCTCAAAATCTTGATCTTCTTTCCTGTTTGATTTTCCACCAAGGCCTTGAAGGTACGAAACCATTTGAATGCTTCGTCCTTCTTCTTCAAGAAATATATCTAGGTATTGGGAGAGAAGTTGTTTATAAACGTCATGTAATAAGAACATCCTCCCAAGGATGTCATGGGAACCATACCAGATAAGTCAGAATGTATCAATTGCAAGACATCATATGTCTTTGTGACACTTGAGGGGAAAGGTCCCCTTGTATGATTTCCTTCGACACAACCTTGACATACACCTTCATGATCATTTAGGAATTAGGGCATCCCTATCACCGCCTTCCTTGCTTTGGGAATGGCTTTGTAATGAAGGTGTCCAAACCTCCGGTGCCATAATTCGGTTTGATGAATTGTATCACATGTCATAGCCTCCAATGGACTTCCTCCAACCTGGTAGAGTGTATCAACTATAAAACCAATAGTGAGAGCTTCCTTGAAGCTCTTCTTCCAGATGTGTACCTTTCCATCAACAAATTCTATCTTGAAACCTTTGTATTCCATGGCCGAGATAGACACAAGGTTCTTCTTCAAATCAGGTACATACAATACATCTTGTAAATGGAGGACTTGACCTTGAGATAAATGGAGGGTCATAGTCCTTGTCCCTTTCACGGGATAGGTGGCATTATCTCCAAGGATAATTTTCATATTAGTATCCTTCTCAATAAAATTAGAGAGAGATTCTTTAAAACCAGTGAGGTGCCTTGAAGCACCACTATCAATCAACCAGACATCCAGGGTGTCGGGTGGAGATATAGCAAAGAGGGAAGATACAAGAATGAATTCATTTCTTATATTTTCAACAACATTAGATTCATCATACCTGGAATTTCTTAACCTTTTGAAAGGTTTCCCATTTCCATTACGACCAGAGGGATCCTTCCTCTTTCTTTTGAACATTTTGTTCCTTTGATTACCATTCCCCCTGTTGTTGTTGTCATCATCCCTTGGAGAATCCCTTCTATTAGGGCATTCTCTAGCATAGTGGCCAAACTTGTTACATGCCTAACATCTTCCTTTTTTTCCTTTGGCCCCTTCTCTTCCATGGTTCCTTAGACCACCATTGTTCTTCTTCTTAGCACAAGCGATGAAGGCAGCATGACCTTCATTTTCATATTCCATCATTCTTGTCTCCTCTTGAGTGCATCTCGACAATACTTCATCAAAATAAGGAGTCACATTGTTATCGAGAATGGTAGTATTGAATATATTCCATTCAAAGGGGAGACCTCCAAGCGCAATGAGAACCATTTCTTGATCAGCTATTGTTTCCCCAATAGCGAGAAGGTTATTCCTGATTTCGGTCAACTTCAGAAAATAGGATTGAATGGATTCATCCTTGCCTTTCTTGAGATTCTTCAATTGGTTCTTAAAGAAAAGAACTTGATTTGCATTGTTGGCCCTGAACATGTTGAACAACTTATCATACATCTCTTTAGATGTGCCCAACTCGGAGATGTAAGCAACCATAATTTTATGGATGGAATCCCGGATAATCAACTTAGCTTTGATTTCCCCTTTTTTATACTTTGTCTTTGTGGCAGCGGGTGCAGATGATGGAGGCTCTTGGATTTTTCCTTGCACATAGTCCATGACATCTTGATCTTCCAAGACCAAGTCTAAATACATCTTCCAAGCACGATAATCAGACTTGTCAGTCAAATTATCATCAGCTTTGAAGCCATTATAATTTGAGGTACCCATGGGGCTTTGAAAAATGCTACTTCTTCGATGATTGCTCTCAACACAAGCTTGGGCTTTGTCTTCAGCTTAGCTCTGATACCATATAAATTTTTGAAGATGTTTTATGCTTGATGCAAATTTACTTCAAACTTCAAGAGCCCGATACCAAGTAGCATTCACAAAAACATGAAAGTAAAATGCTGATAGAACATACCAATAGATCGACGGAAGACAAGCAAAAAACATACTTATCATTTGATCAACAAAATATATATGTTGTGGTGTGTTACGACGGTCAACAGGATGCTTCAACCAGCAAAGTCTCCTCACGGTCAGCCAACCAGAAGTGTCACACAACCCTCAAGACAGCTCCACAAAGTCAACAAAAGTCAAAGTTGTCTAGTCAACATAGTCAACACAAAACAACAGCAGAAAATAGTCAACGCAATAGGTCAAAGTCAATGTCCAACCTCGATATGTGTGTCAATCAATGCACCTTCAAAAATCAAAATTTTGGTGAAGTTTGGAGGTCAAAGGACCAAGCGTTGACCAAAGTCAATTTTGGTCAAACCTGCGCTGAAACCCTACACAGATCCGCACCAAAACCTTAGTTGTTGCTCCACATGTGTGAGAAGAAATGCCTCCAAGAGGTGATCGAACCAATCAAACACAAGAGAGAAGTATGTGATGAGTTGATGATGAAATGACCTCCAAGTCTCTCCAATTTATATCCATCTGTGAGGGTGTGTGACACGTCTATTGGGCTCTCAAGCCGACATTGCAACTCTGGCTGACCTTGCACATAAGTGGAATAAATTCAAAATAAATTTCCTGCTCATCCGATCAAGATGATCTTTAGATCAATCTTGCACCTCTCTGAAAGAGGAATCCAATAAAAATATTGGCATCATCATCTGAGTAGTACAATATGGAGTTTGGACCTATTTGCCCAAAATTAACACTTCTCAACTTGGCATAGAAGATAAAACTATTCTTTGAAGAAGCGAGTGATTAACGTTCCAATATTAGAACTAGTGTTTGCCATTGTAATTGATGTACTTGTATATTTCACCCTTATAATTGAAGCTCTATCAGACAAAAAAATTTCATGTATGTATAGAAAAAAATTTAGGACTATTCTTGGGATGTTTACGGTATATGTTGTTGAAAATGCAGCAAGAAAATCTCAGTTTGACCTTGCCTTAGTCAAACTAGAGAAAACTTGAATTTCGACATAAGTAGAACTTGGAGGTAGTTAACTAAGGTGACATGGCTCTTGTCACTCAGTTAACTTAGCAGATTCGAGTTGGGGAAGCTTGAGTTCAATTCGTTATGATTGATTCCTAATTTGTAGCAATCTAATTCAGTTAAGTTGAGTTATTATTAGTTAAATTATGTAATATTCCTAAATTAGCACACAACTCATTGGAATATTAATTTTTTATTTTTCTTCTTAGTTTGAAGAATAAGAGGGTATGGAGACCCATAAATCTCCTTAGTAGGAATAAATACACTCCTAATGTGAATGGAGGACATTTAAAAGCTATATTGAAGACCCTTATGTGTGAAAAGGGGTTGGAACATGTAGACTGGGTCAACCTTGACCAAATCAAACAGCGCTGGTATGGAAGGAGTGGCATTCATTGAGGGACAACGTAGTTTTGGAGGGAGACTCCATGCATGGAAGTAGTGGTTTTAATAAGTGGGGCCTAAGGTGAAGAAGCTCACCAAGAATATAATGAAGGGGATGGTAGCCATTGTGGGCGTGATTGGATTATTATTTTGTTTATGGTCTGTTAAGACTTGTGGCTCTCTTCAGCTATTTAGCTAAGATTGCAGTGTCGTTTAGCACAAGGGTGTTCCCGAGTAGGAATCCCACCTTAATCCTCGGGGGACTTCGAGTGCCTACTCAGGAGAAGTATTTGCACTATATTTCCACATTCCAGCATTAGGCCAGGCTACATCTTTCTTCAACAGTGCAATGTCTGCTTAGAGTTGTGTTGTGTTGCACGGTGCAACAATGGAGGATTGTATTGAGTGTTTTCTGAGATTTTTTTTAGTGGAGGAAGGTTTCCTTCCATTGGGAGGCCAGTAAATAATCCCCTTGAGCTTTATTGACATATTTTGCACTACTCCAAGGTGATATTATCCGCCACAGTGCAGTTTCAGTCTGGATCTGCGTTATTTTAGGGAGGAGTTGCAGGGGTGGTTGCAATGTGTGTTTTGGGAGGTGATTTCTTCGGTGGAGGGGACATCCTTTCATCCAGAGGATCTATTGGAGACGAACTGAAGGATTCTACATCAGCTTCAGCCATATCTTCTGATTTTTGTTGTTGCAGCAACCCTTCAGCCCTAGGGCTGCAACTTACATTTGTATATTTTGGGTATTTTCCGGAAACCCTCTTGGGTTATCTTGGAAAGGTGATATAGGGCCTAGATCTGTTTGTATAAAATCTATTGAGGCATATATCATTGTATTTACATTATTGTATGATCTCCAACTATATTTATGTCCAGTATGATTGCGTTGTAGCAGCTCTCGGCATTTTGTATTATAGCTGCATCTCATATTTGGGAGTGATTGTTTATGGGAGGCTTGTTTCCT
Organism: Pinus albicaulis; assembly: GCA_034641835.2. Classification (NCBI taxonomy): domain Eukaryota; kingdom Viridiplantae; phylum Streptophyta; class Pinopsida; order Pinales; family Pinaceae; genus Pinus; species Pinus albicaulis. Next base: position 31,458 of record JAXQQM020058651.1, read on the forward strand.
TATATTACCTGACATGTGCCTCTCTATTTTGTATTGATTTTATGTTATTATACATAATTTTACGGCTCCATATTGGTTTCAATTGTTGATGTGTTGATTTACACTACTATTTCCAGTTTGTGTTCATATATTTACCAAATCTCTTCTCAGAGATAAGCTACCAGTGCCCTAGCTAGTTTAATTCCATTATGTTTATAAGCAAGTTTCAGTTATTTGATATTAATGAAATGAATTGTTATTTCTGCTGCATATTTGTATTTATGGTTATATGTGTATTCTATTGTGTTCCTGCATAAATCTGGATCAATGGTATCAGAGCGGTCTTCTTTTTCTCAATCCTTCTTTGCATGTCCCCGACGAGGTGGGGGTATAAGGAGTTAGGGCTCGATTTGGTTGAACATTTGTAAGATCAGCCTCACAAACCATGACGGCCACCCATGGGGGATGAAAAGAAAGATGAGGGAGCAAGAGATCCTATAAAAACATTGCTTGAGGAGGCCCTCGAAAAACAAAGGAACGCGATGATGGATAACTTTGCCCAGATCCTTCAACCACTGCCCACCGGCAGCGCATCTGCATCTAGCAGCCACTCTAGAGGCGCGACTCCCTTTAAGGTACAAGTAAAATTTGACACTCCCATATTTGAGGGTCCATTAAAGCCCATAAAATCCTAGCTTCAAACATTGGGGAAAACCACCTGGTCCGGACCTTAGTACATCTCCTTCTCCGTTTGGGATGGTGGCTCCGACTGGATAATATGGGACCAGTTTTCGAATGATATATGGGTTGATGATTGGTTGTTTATATAACGGGTAATGGAAATGATAATTAATCTAATCTATAACTTAAATAAATATAAATAACTTTACTTAACCCGGGTATCATATAATAAATGCGATTTTAGATTTGTTCTTCTTAGATGAATAATCATATAGATGACTTATTCGTCCAATAGAAAGATATATACACATATAATAATTACTTTTTTTAAGAAATTAAACAAAGTAATGATGATAACATATCACATTCATATTCTAATATTTCTCACATATATTTTGAAATATGACAATTCTAAATTTTCAGAAATGATATAATAAAGAACTGTTTCATAGACATACATATGTAAACAATAACAATTTTCAAAAGGAATGTTTCATTGCATAAAGAAAATTGAAAAACATGATTATGATAAAAATACCAAACACATTTTTTACTTCTTGATGCAAATAACACTCTGATCCCGCTTTCTTACTTAGAACAGCTTTCAGGAAGAAAAAAAATGCATATTCTTGAAAACAATTTCCTTATAAAATTGCAGAATTGTGATCCACCATTAATAAAGAAAATGTATTCAGAAGTACAGAAGTGTAACTTCTCAAGTCAAAAATTAATACAAATTCAGGACCCCTTTCTAAATACATGAAATGGGTTTAAATAATAATAATCTTAAAACAAACTATCTAAAATATCACTAAAAGTGTAAAATCGGAGATCTGATTTCATAAAAATAGAATTACAATCTCCAAGAAAACAAGTTCATTGTATTTCTTTCATGTCTGGTGTATGCAGCTGGCAGATCGATAGCATATCTTTCACTTCAGGAGGATGACTCAATCGGGAATGTAGCTGGTTGGTATATGTGGCATCCGAAAGCTCTGGAATCATATAATTGATGGCATTAGAGAGACATTTTGTAGTCATCTGCTGGCTGTGTGGTTTAACCAAATAGGACCATAATGCATCCCAAGTGATTCCTTGTATTGCGCTGATCTGTTAGTCCTTATTGGCTAAGTCATGTTTCCATTGTTTCTCTATTTCTTTGACCTTCGGTAGCTTCCCTGGGATACAATCGAAAATCAGGTTGGCTGCATACAAACTGTCAATGATTAATTGTACTAAACTATTCATTATAGCTCTTGCTCTGGAGATGGCCCATTCTTCCTTGATCAACTGCGTTTCCCATTCTGCAAATAAAATTTCCTTGTGTGATTCCTTAATCTTGGGAAGATTTGCAGCTATGCCTTGATCTGTGTCTTGCCATGTGAGGAATCCTGAAATTTTCTCATCGGCATCTTCAAATTCTAACCTTGTATTTACTGCCTTTTCTATGAGTTATGACGCTATTTCACATAAAGAATAAGCCAGTGATATTTTATGACATAAAATATCAAGTTGTTGTGATAACGCCTTACTTAATTCAAGAGCTTCTATTTTGAATTGATCAAGTTCAGGATAATCCTTAAATCTTTGTATTTGTGCTTGTAACAAGACACTCTATTCTTCTTTGGCCATCTTCTCTTGTTGAAGCATCACCTGTAATTTATTTAACTCTTGAGACAGCTATTGTTCTCTATGTATATCTTGTTGGTCAAGCTTTTGCTTTTCAATATTCAATTGCTCTTCTAGCTGCTCAATATTTTGTTTTTCTTCAATCAGCTGTTGTTCTAGCTGTGATATTTTATGTTGATCCGTTGTTGCCTTTTCTTCCAATAGCGCTATCTTTTGATCTTTTTCCTTAATCAATTGACTGACTTCGGAGGCTTTGTCCATCGTCGCTGCCATATAGGCCCCTACATATTGAGACAATTTGGTTAAATCCTCTGAAGGATTAACTTTAGAGTCCTTCCAGACAACATTCATTAATTCAACTTGGGGAGATGAAAATGGCCCTTGATCGATTTTCCTTCTCTTCCTTTGTTTTCTAACTACAACCCTATGCTTTGGACTGTAGAAGACATCTAGGGGCGGTATATCTTCAATCTTTAATACAATTTCTTCAAAAGGATTTTCTGGGATAATCTCAATATCTCGGGTATTAGTATTGTCGAGTGTTCCTTCAACTATAACACTAGTCACCATGAGTTGTTGTGATACAGACGATTGCATTGTAGACACATTCTGAGAATCGTTCTGGCCCTTGATCTGCCGATCAAACTGTTCGAATTCTTTCAATAAATTTGAATGATCATGTATATCCATTTCAGAGGAATCACCATCTTTTTTACCTGTCTTTTCCTGTTCAGTTTGAATATCAGCCTTATTCCCTGTATTTTCCTTTTCCTGCTCTGTTTCAGTGTTTTTTTCTTCTCTGTATTCTTCCTGTTGCAGTAGAGTAGTTCTCAACTGATCAAGAGGTATTGTGAGTAGTCTCTTGTTTCTGAACTGTAAGAACTCTTCCATGCCACTTGATCCAAACTTTAAATTTGCTAAATATTTAACCTGTGAAAATCCTTCAGCTGAGGCAAATAGATCATCAAAATCAGCATCTTCATGTTCAAATTTTGCAACCTGTACCATGGATGTAAAGTTAAAGGCAACTTTTTTCGGATCATACTGTCTTTTCGGGATGGTTGCCAATATAAGGTCTTTTATTTTTTGGGCTTATTTCTCTGCATGTTTAAAATCATGTAGAGAAAAAGATCCACATCGGAGGCGAAATGTAGGCCACATCAACTTCTTAGAATTTTTTATGCTTCTAGACGTCCCTTTCTCCGTTATTTGATAAGTTATTTCTCGGGCTAATAATTTTTCGGGAATGTACAAGGGTAGGACATGAGGATCAGTGATACTTCCGAATATTCGGATATAGGTGAATTTTTCTTCTCCAAACCAGCTTTTGATTGAGGTTAGGTCAATGATGGCCTCATCGGATAACCTTGGAGCGGGTTTATTGAATATAAATTGATGAATTGGAAAAATGAATCCATGACAATTTCTGTATATGTGGTCTTTATAATATGACTTCCACAGATATTTGTGATAAATGTGGATAGGAATTGGGCTTTGAGGAGTCCACTTCCAGCTTAAGATAGTGAACTCAGAATTGAAACATATGGTATCAATGATATAAGCACTCATGTAAAATGGGGGTATTATCCGGGTAGTTACAAACCTATTTTTCCTTTAATCGAGGATTTTGCTTGCCATTTTATCAGATAAAATGGTTTCCCAATCCATAATGTAGGAATTAACAGCAGCTTCAATTAAGGGTACCATCTCAATAGAAAATTTTTCAGAGTTGACAGTTCCAAATAATCTACACATCATAGCTGCAGCATAGCAATAATGAGACGCCAAGGATTCTACGAAGTACATACCCGAAGATTCGTGCTTCTGTTTTTTAGAAAAATGCCTCCAATCTCTAATGGGATCTGACTCCACTTCATTTTCTTTGGCGAAGTCTTCCAATAATGCTTTATTGTAGATTTGTTGAGGGTCTGGTAAGTGATACATCTTTTTAATGTCTTCTGCTTTGAAAGACCCGAACATCCTTCCATCTGACGTAAAGAATTCTCCTTCTGTTATATTGATGCTTTCTATAACCCATCTTACTAAGTCATTATATGGGAGAACATTTACGCGAGCTGCTACTTTATGAAGATAGGAGCTTGCCAATTCCTTAAGAGTGCTTTCTGATTTTTTATCTGAATCTGCCTCCAACTCTTCTTCTAATATTATAGTTGGATCTTCTGCTTCTAGTAGAATGTAAACTCCTTCCCATGATTTTTTTCCAAGACCCAGACAGGTTGTATCAGTTACTAACACCAATTTAGCTGGTTGCTCTTTTGGAATGACGGGGACCTTCGCTCTCTTGGATTTCTTATACATTTTCATGACTCGTAGGTTTTTCTCAGGTCTGCACAATGGAATAGATTAGCAGAATGACGGGAAAATTCTTTTAAGAATGAATACCAAACAGAGAGGAGCTAATGGCATTTAATCACAATAAAGATGATGGATTAAAGAAATATTATTCCATTGAATATGAAATCCGTAACAGATTTCAACCATGATTATCTATTAATTTTTTCCTCATCTAATGTGAGATTTTTAATGCCATTGTAGGTTGTCTTGTCGCACATTCATAATGGTCCTTTTAAAGCGTTCATACCATAAATTTTTAAGATTTTCTTAACAACGATAATCATATATCGGAGATCGAAATTTTCAAATATCAGGTTTAAGTATCCCATTTTACACTTGCGACTTGCGATTATTGCTAAGCTAGCATGGATGACGTGATGCCTTTTTAAATCATATCAAATTATTGACATTTATTTATAAATGGTTTATTTTATGTTTTTCATTTAGGAGCGCTTTTATGAAATAATGATATCGCATCGCAGATTTTTAGCGAAGTGTCTTTGGATATGAGTTATGTGTTTTTAGCGATGAGTGATTTGCGATTTAACTTATCGCATTGGAAAAATGGTGCATGAAGATGTGATATGATTTCACCAATTAGCGATTGCGATCAGGCTTATCGCATTGGAGCTTTTCAAAAGGATGTATAAGAATGTGATTTCCCCGATTTGAGATTGCAATTGGGTTTATCGCATCGGAACTTTTCAAAGTGGAAGGCTTGAACTCATGTTCATGCGATATGTGCTTTTGTGATTGCTTAATCGCATCGAGGTTGAATGATAACATATTTGATTCTATAATTTGAATATGTGAAATGAGATAAAGGCCTTTATGTGTTTTCTTTATTTTTCATTAAATAAATCCTTTTTCGTTGGGGTTTGATTCTATTTCATGATAGATCGGATTTCCTCAAAACATTTATTGATTCTATAACTACCTAAAGAAAAGGGGACCCATTTCTTATTAAAAATTTGAAATGGGGAGGGTTGTTTGTACATCACAACAGGGTCAAATAGATGCAGATGTCGTAGATAGATGGTTGAATCTATTAGAAGGATATTTCTCGATTCATGACTTTTTCGACTGGGAGAAGATTATTTTTGCACTCCTCAAAGCTACCCCCCATGTCAAGGACTAGTGGGAAACCTACTGTGAGAAAAAGTATGAAATATAACCCTCTTTGTTCTCGGTCGTACCTAATTGGAATTATTTCCAAGACGCCATCAAGGAACAATAATATCCCGTGGGGAGCTATGAGGACAAGTACATACAATGGACCACGCTGCGGAAACAAAGGGATCAAGATGTGCATGAGCTGATGAATATGTTCCATACCCTGCGCACAAAATTGGGTATCAAATATTCAGAGAAACATTTGATGTTAAAGTATCGTAGTTGTCTACACAGGTATATTCAGGAGGAAAGGGATTTCCTCGACATCTCCTCGCTTGGTACAGCATACCAATATGCTGCCAAGATTGAGGATAAATTCAAACAGAAGAAGCGAGACTTTGGATCTACGAATAAAAATAAAGGGAAAGGTGCCCCCAAAACACAGAATAAAGGAAAAATCCAAGGCATGGTGGCCCAAGATAACCTGTCAAAGCCACAAGAAAATAACAACACCGTGAAGCCAAAGAAGGACACGGGAAAGTGGGGTGAGTTCCATAAGAGCTCCACTTACAACACAATTGAGTATCAGGCCAAGCAATCTCTAGTGCCCGAGATGAGAGCTTTTGAATCAGATGCATGCTCTAACTTTGAATCAGAACCTAACAAGGGGAATGAAAAATGGAAACAGATTGTTGATGAGGAGCCCAACACCATTGTTTCCACTACGAAGATCTAGATGGAGGAACCAGAAGATCTAGAGGAGGAGGAGCGTCTCTTCCACTCCCAGATGTGGGTAAAGGGTTCCTCACTATAGTTCATTGTCAAAAATGGGAGCCAAAAGAACCTCATTTCAGTAGATGCCATGAAGCGATTGGGCTTGCCGACCACAGTACACCCATAACCATACACCATCGAGTGGCTTCACCAAGGACGGGATCTCTGTGTCAGCCAGCAGTGCCACCTTCCCTATAGCATCAATCCCTGCACAGATGAGGTATTATGTGACATTGCTCCTCTTTATGTTTGTGATGTATTATTAGGCCAACCATACTTATATAAGCGACATGTTGTGTATGAGTCTCGGCCTCACGTTATTATTTTTACTTTGGGAAATAAGATATACAGAATACTAGAGGTACCACAGCCTGTCGCTATCTCTTTCGTTACTGCAAAACAATGCAGTAAGCTCATTTCCAAAACCAGGGAAATTTGTTTTCCTGATGATCCGCCCCCAGGGAAAGAAGAAGACTGTGGCCACGACCTCCAGACTGGGCTCCTCTGCACGACAACAACAAATGGAAAACGTTTTGGAGGAGTATGGGGACATCATCACCTCACCCACAGGGGTGCCTCTACACTATCAGGTCAAGCACCCCATTGATCTGACCCCAGGTATGAAACTACCCAATGGACCGATCTATCGGCGCTCTGTTCTAGAGAACGATGAAATCAAGAGGCAGGTTTAGGAGCCACTGCAGAAATGTCACATCCGGCCGATTTCATCACCCTGTGGGAGCCCGATCATGTTGGTACATAACAAGGATGTGACTTGGAGACTTTGTATTGACTATTGGACACTAAACAAGATGACTGTCCGGAATAGGTCCCCAATCCCACGGATTGATGACCTTCTGGACCAACTCAAAGGGGAAAAATATTTTATCAAGATCGACTTGAAGTCTAGGTATCACCAGGTACCAATCGAACCCTCCGATGTGTGGAAGACTGCCTTCAAAGTCAAGGAGGGACTTTTTGAATGGTTGTTCATGCCTTTCGGGTTGACGAATGCTCCCACAACCTTCATCAGGTTGATGGAAGACATCTTGCGGCCATTCACAAACTCATTTGTAGTGGTGTACTTGGATGACATTTTGATCTTCAGCCAAACTTGGGAAGAGAACCTCCACCACATCTGACAAGTCCTCCAAATAAGCCGAACACAAGTCGGGTGCCAATTTTGAGAAGTGCACTTTTGGCATGACCCAGGTTCAATATTTGGGATACATTATTGATGAAAGGGGGGCGCATGTGGATCCAACCAAGATCCAAATCATTCGGGATTGGCCAGACCCAACCACTCTTACAGAGCTTCGCAAATTTCTGGGTCTTGCTAATTTCTACCACAAGTTCATGTTGGGATTCTCTCATATCACTTGGCCCTTGATTCAAGTCACCAAGGGAGGAGTGAAAGCAAAATTATTTTGGTCGGAATCTCAACAGAAGGCATTCGTAGAATTGAAACATTGCCTCTATTCTTCCCCAGTGCTCACATTACCAGACTTGCAACAACCATTTGAGATCAAGATGGATGCCTCTGACTATGCTATTAGGGTAGTTCTTACTCAACGGGGGCATCCAATGGCATATCACAGTGAGACATTGTCTAACGCAGTTCGCAAGTATCCCACTTATGACAAAGAAATGTATTCCATTGTGCAGGCTTGTCAACAATGGAAGCATTACATTTTGGGGAAGGAAACAATCATCCACACAGACCACCGACCCCTGAAGTTCATACAGACACAATGGAAGTTGCAGAATGACCGCCATGAGAAGTGGTCCACATACCTGCAACAGTTTCATTTGAACATCAAGTACAAGAAAGGTAGCACCAATAATGTTGCAGACTACCTTAGCCGACCACCGATCATGGCGCTAACCACCATTCTCAACTCTTGTGGGCACGAGACTTCTAATTGGCCATTTCTCTACAAGAGCAATCCAGAATTTGGTCACACATACAAGGCACTCTTGGGGGGTACGTAAGTTCCAAATTTTCACCTCCAAGATGCACTGTTATGTCACTTGGGATACCTTTGTGTTCCTTCAAGTGAGCATACCAAGATGATATGGGAAGCACACTACAAACAGTTGCTAGGAATTTTGGGGTCAAGAAAATAGTGGCAGATCGGTAAGTATTTTCATCAGAACTCCCGATGATGTCGGGAAGTACGTCAAATCTTGCACTGCTTGCACCATTTCCAAACTGACCATCAAGAAGAAAGGGCTCTATACTCCGCTATCTACCCCTAGTCGACCTTGGGAATCCATCTCCATGGATTACATGTCAGGCCTTCCTTCTACTAATCATGGAAACGACTGTGTTTTCGTGGTCGTCGACAGATTCTCAAAGATGGAAATTATGGTGGCTTGCAAGAAGAATATCACAGTAGAAGCCACTGCTAAACTCTTCTTTGAACGAGTGTGGGTGCACTTTGGGATCCCATAGTCTATCATATCAGATTGCGACAGTAGGTTCCTCAGCACATTTTGGTCCATCCTCTGGTCAATGTTGGACACCAAGCTCACCAATTCCACAGATTTCCATCCCCAAACTGATGGCCATTTAATACTATCATCAGGATGCATTTGTACACATTCTGTGCATGTAAAATTCAAAGCATCCATGCACATGGGATGAGAGCCTCCCCTATGTACAACACAATTATAATCAAGCTCTCCATAGCTCAACCAGCCACAACCCCTTTCAGGTGGGCTTGGGATTCTAGCCACTATGTCCCATTGACGTAACCATGCCATATGCGACTACTCAGGCTGATTCGGCTCATGTCTAGTCTGAAGCTAACAAAGAAAAAAACCTCATCGAGCACATTCAACGCATCTTCCAATAGGTTCATGACACATTGGACAGAGCCAATGTTAAGTTCAAGCAACGACGTGATCAACATCAGGTGCCACACAAATTCCGTGTGGGCAACAAAGTCTCAGTTACATTTGTAGAAGGAGCGCCACCTGACCCTCCCACCGCAAGGTTTTCCCGCTTCCGGCGGGGTCGACACCATCACCAAGGCTGTAGGTAACAATGCCTTCGAGCTTAGTATTCCACCATTCCTTGGTCTGCACCCAGTCTTCAATGTGGATCGCCTTCGTCCTTACTTTCCACCTCTACTGGACACCTCGGACATTGCAGAACAACTCACACCAACAGAGTTAAACCCAGACTGCATGGAACAGGCCACCACAGATTATATCATGGACATGCAAATCAAGAACACTCGCCAATAGAAGATCCAACTGTATCGGGTTGTCAAAGCTGGCCAACTCCTGCACCAAGGAAAGTGGTTCACCAGGGACCAAGTTCAGCAGAAATTTCCTCATCTCATGGAGGAACTTAACGCAATGGGGACCATTGCTTCCTAAGGGAGGAGGAATGATCCAGGTGGATATTAGTGGCCACCCGCCTATTCCACTTGCCCCCCCACCAGTGTCTCTTTCATTTATTCCGCCTTGACAACTTACTATTTTAGCAGCTTTTTCGGTCTTGAACTTCCGAAGTCGTTTTAAAAGCCTGCACGACGTTTTTTTGGGCATCGTTTAGCAAGGGCAATAATAGATTGGATGGTGGTATATCGGGCCACAGGTGCAAATATATCATCATAGTCTACGCCTTCTTTTTGCGAGAAACCTCGAGCAACGAATCTTGCCTTGAACTTTTCAACACTACCATCAGATCCATGCTTGATCTTATAGAGCCATTTCGAGGTGACAACAGCTTTGTCCTCCG
>JAXQQM020082122.1:0-182506 GCA_034641835.2 Pinus albicaulis
ACATAGTCTTAATTAAAACACGGCTACAAGTAGCGACTACCTGCCGCTTAGTTTAAATATAGTAATGTTGCAATGTGATGTTGCAAAGTGTCTATGGATAGCTATTATGGCTATTACATGTTGCTTAATGTAATCATAGAGATGTTACAATTTGAGTTTGAAGTTGTTTATGAAGATTTGTTTTGTAATAAAGTATAGTTAAATTAAATTAGAAATAATTGTTGCAATTTGAGTCTGAACGTGTCTATGTGGATTTGCTAAATGTTGCCATTTGAATTAACTTTGTAATAAAGTTTTTGGTTAGTTTAGTTTAAATATAGCTAAATTAAAGTAAAAAAGTAAGAATTTATGTGCTATATAGTAGTAGTTTAAATCTATCTAAATTATAGTAAAACAACTTTTGTGTTGATGATGGTTACCAATTGATAATTATTAGCATGACCCATGAGAATATGCATTTGATGTATAGATTAGATCTGCTACATATGCTTAGCTTGTTTTTGGCATTGATATATGTATGACAGACTTTTGTGTTGATGATGGTAACCAATTGATAATTACTAGGATGACCCATGAGCATATGCATTTGTTGTGTAGATTAGATCTGCTACATATGCTTATTGGCAAGACCAAAAGATGAGACAACATCATAACCACTTTGGGGCCTGCCACTTAGATTGAATATAGTAATGTTGCAATGTGATGTTGGAAAATGTCTATGGATAGCTATTACAGCTATTACATGGTGCTTAGTGTAATCATAGAGATGTTACAATTTGAGTTTGAGGATGTTTATGGAGATTTGTTTTGTAATAAAGTATAGTTAAATTAAATTAGAAATATTTTTTGTAATTTGACTTTGAGCATGTCTATGAGGATTTGATAAATGTTGCCATTTGAATTAAAGGATGTCTTTGAGGATTTTATTTGTAATAAAGTTTTTTCTTAGTTTAGTTTAAATATAGCTAAATTAAACTAAAAAATAACAATTTATGTGCTATATAGTAGTAGTTTAAATCTATCTAAATTATAGTAAAACAAATTTTGTGTTGATGATGGTAACCAATTGATAATTACTAGTTTGGCCCATGAGCATATGCATTTGATGTATAGATTAGATTTGCTACATATGCTTGGCTTGTTTTTGGCATTAATATGAGTATAACAGAGTAGCTACTACTTGTTGCTTAATCCAAATATAGAAATGTTACAATTTGAGTTTCAACATGTTTCTGGGGATTTTCTTTTTAATAAAGTTGATGTTTAGTTTAGCTCAAAGTGTTAAGGTTTACAATCTAATCAATTTAGGTTTTTTAGTAAATGGTAAATTGAGGCATTTTGCTTGTGAGTCTAGGTAATTAGATATATCTATTAGTATTTTCTTTGCGATAAAGTTGCTACTTAATTTAGTTTAAATATAGTTGAATCAAAGTAAAAATTAGAAATTTATGTGCGATATAGTAGTAGTTTAAATCTATCTAAATTATAATAAAAGAACTTTTGTGTTGATGATGGTAACCAATTGATAATTACTAGGACGGCCCATGAGCATATGCATTTGTGGTGTAGATTAGATCTGCTACATATGCTTAGCTTATTTTTGGCATTAATATAGCACTAATAATATTTTTATTTCTAACTTAGTACTAATAATATTTTTAGTACTAAAATAAAAGCTGGAATTTATTTTATAACTTTTTTATTTTTAATTCAATTTTCAAGAAAAAATATGTCGGGGTTCCCTGTTTTGGCCAGAGTGGCAAGACCAAAAGATGAGACAACATCATAACCACTTTGGGGCCCTAGGATCTAGTGCTCCTGGACTGAGGGTAAATCCTATGCTATATTTCTGATGCATGCTAGAAGATCAATGAACAACATGAAAAACGTAAATAACAATGACATAAGAATAACATCAGCCGTAGTAATAGACCAGGATCCTATCAAATTTCTTGATTAATTGATGCAAAATTAGTCTCAAATAGCTGATTACAGTCTCAAATTTCTCTTCCCAACGTACTACTTTACAAACTACTCTGCTACCTTGTCCCAAAACAATGTTTTCTGGGGTTCTTTATAGGAAAAATGGATAGAAGGAGTAGGTGATACATATTAAATGGATTTATTAACACAGAATGGGGGTGGTACTTATGCCCATTGTGCTTAATAGCAATGCCCTGTGAGAGTAGATATGGCTTGGTTCATTTGCTGTTAATCCTCTTAATTTTTCTTTGGTGTTTCACTGAGCTACTGTTGTAATGGCCTTTTCTGTATTTCGGATCGCAGTGAGTGCAATTATGGAAAATAGAGTGAATTCATCACTCTGTGTACCCTACACAATAAAATAAATCAATTATAAAATCCAGGCAGAAATTCAAAACACATGACTAAATGCTCACAAACTGGGTTTTATTGATCTTTTTGTACCTACCCTACTCTAACTGGAATATTAATATGTCTAGCTTACAAATATTATCTTCAAATGCAAGCAGTGGATCAAGTGATCCCATGACTGGAGGCTGGTTAGGCAGGGTTGTTCCCACTCTTTTTGTTTTTCAACAGCAACTTCGAAAAGTTTTCTTTCTGTTTGCAACATACTGTTCAACAAGACCTTTGATCCTTCTTCAAATATTTGCAGCAAATGAACATAAGGATCATGATAAGATACCTGGTTATGAATATTTGACAGGTAGGCTTTGACCAGTATTTCTCCTTCTTGTACTGGACCTCAATGTAGCACTTCCTGTTAGCCTTCACTATCAGGCTGTTATCTTTTTTAGTCAGCATTGTGCAAGACAGGGGTGAGCCATGAGGCAGCTCCCGATTACCTTCCTCCTCATCTTGCACAAATTATTGAGCATCGTACATGTCATGCTCGTTTGCATAGACAGAAGAACAACAGTCCTCTATTTCTTGTACTAACTGACCTAGAGGTTGGATATCTTCTTGAGCCTCTTCTGTGGGATCACTACTTGTGTTTGCAGGGAAGTTCTGACGAATTTCCGAGGTTTCCTGATCTCTTTCTGATTCAGTTGATTCTTGATGATCAGGGTGCCACTCTTCTAGTGGAATATGAGAAGAATAATAAGCTATAGGAGGAGCCTCCATGCGTGCTAGTTCTTCTTCTACTTCGGACTATGCATCTTCGATGTGGTTAGTTGTTCTCTCAATGCAGTACTGCTTGTTATCTTTTGCTATCAGACTGTGATTTTTTTTACTCAGCATAATGCAAGACAGGGGTGAGCCATCAGGCACCTCCTGATTACCTTCTTCCTCATCTTCCACAGATTCTTGAGCATTATACATGTGCTTCTAATTATCTGGGTCTGGAGTTTTCTCTTGTTCTAGAAAATGCATGGGCTGCTCTAAGTAATCATCATTTGCATTCAGATTAGCCATATACATCTCCAGCACTTTACCAAACATGTGTGCTATTCGATTTAATTGATCACACAAAGTATCTAGATTTGTATCTCTATCCATGTCTGGATCCATATTTTTGCAAAGAAGGTCATTGCATCTTCTGATCCAGTTCACAGTCCTCTATGAGTGGAGTCATTTGGTCTTGTGGGAGTTATGGAGTGTGGAGTCGTGAGGTCAATGAGTTTGACTATTTGGAGCATGCTGCTTTCTACTATCAGCAACTAAAAGCCAATCTAGGCTAAGTGGTCTTTACCATCCATTGGGCCATGGAGTCATGAAAGGTAATTACATGCAAACAACTAGCCAAGGTTTTCAAAGGGCAAGTCAAAGGAATCTTTCAATCAAGTCACTAGGGGGCAGCTTATAGATCAGACCAGAGGTCATTTATGTCCAGGTCTGCTTTAGCATGCTTCAAGGGAAAAAAAAAGACAAGATTTGAGGAAAAACTAGAGTCTATAGATCGGAGAAGGACCTTTAACTTTCCCTGCTTGAGAGCAACAAGAAACATCCAAGCACCAAGCTCTGAGTTCACATATTAGCTAGTAGGAAATAACATCTGAGGGTAAATCCTATGCTATAGTTATGATTCGTACCAGAAGAGCAATGAACAGCATGAAAAATGTAAATAACAATGAGATAAGAATAACATCACCCGTAGTAATAGACCAGGATCTTGTGAAATTGCTTGATTAATTGATGCAAAAACAGTCATATACATTCAGCTCAAATAGCTGATTACAGTCTCAAATTTCTCCTCCCAACTTGTTATTTTACAACATACTCTGCTACTTGCAATAACACAATTCAACCCTTTACAAAATGTTTTTTGGGGTTCTTTATAGCAAAAATGGATAGAAAAAGTAGGTGATACGCATTAAATCTGCTTAGTAGGAATGCGTTGTACTTGGTGATCTGCTTCAAGGTCTCCGTCAGGTCAATAGTGACCTAAGATGTTTTTTTGGTGTCCTTTCTAATTGTAAGGCAGTCTGTTTTGTCTTTTAAAGCAAGTAAGGTGACTGGAGGTCTTCTTGGTTTCCATACCTGCATTATTGTGGTTCTGACAGTCTTTCGAAGCTTTCTCTCAGTGGAGTGGCCTTTGGGGACTCGGGGAGGCATGAAAACATCTGCTGAGGGCATACTGTTCTGAGAAAATGTACTGCTGATGCTGAGAGCATATATGGCTTGATTCATCTGCTCTTTATCTTCAAACTGTGTCTTTTCGTTTGACCACTGGATTAGGTCTGAAATATTCAATTAACAGGAGCAGTGATTGTGGCTATGGAAAATAGAGTGAATTCATGAGTCCGTGTACCCTGTACAATAAAACAAACCAATTATAAAATCCAAGACAGTGGCCGAAGGATGTTGTGGAGGAGTGGTGGCGTGGTAACGCAGAAGCGGGAATCGTGGCTATAGTGGGAATGTCAATATGCAGTTAGGCAAAGAGATGAAATAAATTTTAATATGGAATATTAAAGTTGAAATTGGGCGCATTACAAAGGTAATGGGTGAGAATGTGATGGAATGGGCTGACATAGTGGCAGTCGGCGCTCGCGGAAGGAAATTAACTGAGGGTCATTAGATCACAGGAAACGGGCGGTTGCGATCTAATCGGAGGATCACAATCAAGAGGGATGGAGGGGCGGTAGAGTGAGAAGTTTCGACTACAGTTGGAGGGGAGATGCGATGGAACGAGCGTCGTCCGATATGGGGAGAGATTGAGGGCTCGCATGCAATCAAAGGAGTGGATGGATAGGGGTGACGGGGGCACTGCGATTAGTGCTGGGCCATCGGACCTAGGGAGATCGACAGCTCAGATCACGGCGAAGGTTTAGCATAACAAAAATACCATGGCATCGGGTGTTTCGTTTACAAAGGAAAAAGGCGTTCCACCCCAATCCTCCGATGCGATAAGCACCTTAGGGGCTAGCGCTTCGTCTTAGCACTGGGGTCATGCGAGGAAGTGGTTAAGGGGCTGGCCTTAAAAGGGACTAAACCTGTGCTAGATAAGAGTAGGTTTCAGGCCTATTTTAATGCTTTTTAAGGCCGAAGAGGGTGTTCGGTGAGGGGAATAGAAGAATTTTAATCCAAACAAAGGTGTTTGAGGAGTTTAAAAGGGGATTTGGGTGATTTACCGTGGGATTAATGAGGATTTAAGAGGGGACAAAAGGTGAAGAAACAAAGGTTAAGTGGAGATGAAATCAAAGGAAAAAGGGCTTTGGACATTGTTCTTCAGCACATAGAGGCTTTATTCATGAAGACAGCACTAAGGTTTTTTCAAAGAATAAGGCACGAGGAGCCTTCAAGGATGATGTGCTTTCAAAGAGAATGCATTCCTTGAAGGCTCGGACATGATTTAGCCCCCTGTTTTGTTGTCAAAGAATTCATAGAGAGCTAACAACATATTTATAATTTTTTTAATTTTCAATTTAATTTAAAAAATATTGTGTTGTATTGTGTCTACAAGTACATTGTCTTGTTAAGAATATTATTATATTGTAATTTTATTGTAAGTATTAAGTTTTTATGTGTTTATTAATTAAGTTTAAATATGGTTATGGAATTATTATTAGTGTTGCCAATGCATAACTCTAACAATCGATTTGTCTATTGATTACTATTAACTTAACATTGAACAATAATTTATACTAAAGTAAAAAATACATTTACCATTAATTGCTTCCGACCATAATTTAAGAAAGTATTTTCATTAAAAAAGGATATGAATAGGTGGTAAATAAAGATACTTATCAGGAGTTACTTCTGATGATTATTTATGTTTTGCTTGTCACTTATGTAGGAGTAAAAATGTAAATATATATAGTTATTAGAGCTTTCTAATCACCTAAATTTATGCAAGTTCTTCTCCCTAGGTAAGCAATTTACTTATCCAATTCACATCTCAATTTATTAGTACATGCCAAAGAAAGACTACCACATATAAATGTTAAATATTAAATTTTACAAATATTTATGCCTACACATTTGTCGTTACAAAATATAAATTGCTTCTTAAGACAACAAACACTTTATAAATGTAAATAAAAAAAACATTAAAATATTATAAATTTTATAATCTTTTATTTTTTAGTTTTATAAATATTATATATTTTTAATTATATTTAGGTCTTTATGAAAGCTGGCCATTAACCTAAATTTCATCCATATTTTCTTGATGTAATTAGTGTATTCAAACACTTTATAACATTAGGTGATCCAGTATACCAACAAAAACTAGAACTATATGTGTAAGATTATTTTAAATAAATAAAAAAATAACAAGACTATTTTAAATTAAAAAAAAAAAAACTTTCAAAATAATAAAATTAGTTACTACAATTAAAATTTAATTAATAATTTTAAAATTAGAAATAGATTTATATCTATTTTAAAAATAATAAATATATTATAATATAAATTTAAGTAAATTTAATGTGATTTGGATTTTTAAATCAGCATAGTTTTATTTAAATAATAATAAAAATATTTCACAAAGTATAAAAATATTTGCAAAAAATAAATATGTTTATATTTACTTTTTAAATATTGAAATTAGTTCCCCTGATCGGGGTGCCAAATGGCAAGGATTGTGATGGGAAGAGGACAATTGTTTTTTTTTCTATGCCCCCTAGTTACATTTGCCTATTAATCTGCAACTGCTTTGAACTAGGGTAGGTAGATGCTTGAGATAATGCCTCAATTATTATGCTTACTTAGTTTGGATTGGGTTGTTGAGGAAGCTGAGAGATTCTTTCAACTTCTCTCTCTAAGATCAGAATTAGTTCAACTATATATATTTGATGTATCTCTGATTATTGATATAGAAATTAATTGTTTGTGTGTTATTCCTGTTCAATGGATGCTCTCTCTAATTTCTAATATGGTATCAGAGCAGGATTTCTGTAAGCATCATATGGATCTCGACATATTGTTGCAGGAAGCCGTTCAGAAGCATCCTGCAGGGAATGCGCAGTCAAATGAAGAGAGGGTAGGCCTATCGTATTACTTGCACAAATCCACAGTCAAGAGGAATCGGTTTACATCGAAGGATAGACTTCAAAACTCAGAATCTCCGTGTAGTCAAATTGCATGGACTGGGGCACATCACATTTAAATGAAAATTCTTGCTGTAGTTAGACATTAGAGAAATCAGAATTCACTGTACAACACTTCATATCCGAAAATTCCTGGTTGCCGTCCACTGGCGTTGCCTTCCAAGCGGGGTTAACAACGATACGGAACACTTTGAAATTATTGACGACTTTGCTCTGGGAAATTGAAACGAGGGCAATGATCGAATGCCACTATGTTCACTTTAATAGCCAGCGAGCTTGACCCGACTGTCTCTAAATCAATAATGCTCAGGTCATATAAAATATTTTTTATTCTTAATTTTTTAGAGAAATCATGCATCAAATGTTACCCGAACCTGTAAAATATTTTGTATAAAGTGGGTAATATTCAATATGATTCGAGGTAACAAGTGGAGGTCATAGCGAATGGCTTTATACAGTACTCTATGGAGTTAAAATTCGAGAAAAATATATCTTGTGGACGCCATCCAAATTATTTGCTATGGGAAACACTGTCGTACACTTACAGGACGATATGCTTAAGGAATTTCAAGAGGTCAATTGAAACATTTGACCGCCATCAAAGACAGAGGTGAACTTTCCATCTCACGTGAACTGTCCATCTCGCGCTTCTGCCGCAACTGGGCATTCCGTCTGCCTAATTGCTGGAGAAATTGTAGCTGCTTATGCATTTGTTATATATATATATATATATATATATATATATATATATATATATATTATGTGAAATTTATTCTTTAAAATAAAAAAAGAAAGAACCAATTATTGAATAGATTTACACAATTTAAATTAGTCATTCTCGACGTTCTACAGGGACGAGAGAACAATTGGCTAATTTGATTGTGTGGATTTGTTATATGCTGATGTTGTTGTGCTACGGGACAAGAGCATCAGTTACAGGTTACAGTATGAGATCCATTTTTGTGAAACAGGTCAAGTTGTTAGATTAGCTCTTGAACACATTCAGTATTCAGACCATTTGCCTAGCCACTGATGGATAGCCGAAAGCGAAATATCCGACAGATGGTGATTGGTCCATAGGATGGTTCATCACTTGTCAGCTCTCATCGCGGAAGCCTCGACAAGCCGAGTTGTCAATACTTTTGATCTTGCAAAGTTCATTATTGCTGGTCAGAAACAAATGTATTTTAAATGGGTTGAATGGTAGCTCGAAAATGGTGGAGAAAAGAGCATTGTCTATGAGATCTCAGAGTGGGTACAAATGTTAATAAAGACCAGGGCAGACAAATGTTTGTATTAAATTAGTGTGTTCTCCATTCTTGTAATGTAGGCATTAAGGGGGGGTGTTTGCGATAATGCCTCAATTATTATGCTTACTTAGTTTGGATTGGGTTGTTGAGGAAGTTGAGAGATTCTCTCAACTTCTCTCTCTAAGATTAGAATTAGTTCAACTATATATATTTGATGTATCTTTGATTATTGATATAGAAATTAATTGTTTGTGTGTTATTCCTGTTCAATGGATGCTCTCTCTAATTTCTAATAGTAGAAATTTAGGTAAGAAGGAAAAGGGAGTGAAAGGAATGCTTATAGTCTACTAAAGCTTCATGGGGCTGACGATTGTTATGCCTCAACTACCTTCCGCAACCATTGTCAATTGTATTCTTTTTTCATTAACTTTTTTGGTATTTTCTATCGTTTTGTTGCTTTAGTGGTTATTGTCTTCCTCTTAGTCCGATATCCAAATATGGTGAAGAAAAATAGAGGCAGAAAGCTAAATATGGACAAAGGCAAGGAAAAAATTTGAAGCTCGCTAGGTAAGAGAGTAAGGAAATCTAGTAGAGAGCTCATGGAGCCCTTATTTCAGGTATACTCAGAGGAGACATCCTGTTTTATAAAATCTCTAATTAACGGATGAGAGACGGAAGTTAGAACCAAAATTGAAGAAGAGGATGATATGGCAGCGAAAGAACTACAACATGTGATTATCGACCCTGGGCATAGCCGAGGGATAATTTCATTGTTTCATCACTTAATCGAAACCTATTGGTTAGTAAAATGCTTGCTATTTAATGCCATTACTTCAGTTCAAGAAGTAGGATGGGATCCCAAGGCAGTCTCCACGCTGGTAGAGATTAACAAAAGCATCTTGGAAATTAACTTGTGTCAATTGCATATGTATGCTTGCGTTGGCAGAATGGAGAAGGACATTAAGGCTATCCAACAAGTTGACATGCTAGGTTCCAGTGTTAAAGATCTGGTCGTAATGGAGTTAGATAATGACTAGAGCAGTTAGATTCAGTTTTTTTAGCTGTTAGCTTTCTTGATGCATTATGTAAATGTTAGTATTAGTAAATTCTGATATTAGTTAGCCAAAGACTTTTTGTAGGAATCTAAAAAAGTACATGTTTTGGATGGCATACAATGCACTTAGATGGCTAATAGACCTTGTTTCCTTTAGGCAGGTTGAGGTCTAATTTTTGTATCTACTATGCTTGTTTTTTTTTCATAAATAGAAAATAGTACGGACCTAATAGACTTACAAAAAAAGATATTAGAATTAGTTATTATTGTGAAATTAGAAATGGAAACAATTAGTATGAGGAATTTTTTGTAAATTTAAGTTTATTTATCAATAATATTAAAAAAAACATATTATCTAGCATAATTAGTTAATGATTTATAAGAGTGCACACTTGTACTCTTACAAGATATCTAGAATTTTGAATATTATCATATTTCTTTATTGTGATGAGAATTTCTTTGTAGCCTATGTGCCACAATATTATATTATTTATATTAAATAAATTAAATAATGACTCTATTCAATAATTCAAAGATGTTAATAAAAAATATATATATTTCAATATTGAACAAAAATATTAATTAAAAAATAATTAGTATTGGTGAAAAAGACATCGCATGCTATTTCATATAAGAATGGGCCTCTACTTAAGCCAAGGTCTGCAGGTGGACAAGACCACGTGGCATTATCATATTGCATCGCAAGTTGAAACGTATCGAGAGCGTTTTCTTTGTCGCCCAATTGAACAGTCAAAGGAACCGGAGCTGATGCATGTTATAGGTCATAGCTAAAAGTTGAACTCGGGTATGATTAACAATCGACATTAGAGTTTTTTATTTGAACCATTTGTTATGCTATAAGTCTGCACCCGATCTATGTTATATGGTGCAGTTAATAGTTGATCGTGTGTTTGCGTTTCAATCGGCATCGAAGCATTTTGTATTAGCTGCTTTGTAATATTATGTTTCGGATTCGATGCAGTTTATGAAGCGAATTTAATCTATTTTCAGGTCCGTGGGTATATGCGCAAATGAAATTTTTTAATGTTCTTATGACGCGACAAAAGGTTTCACAACATTTGGTTTCTTATACTGTTTTAAATATATACAAATCGCATTTGAAATACGCCCTACAAATTTTAGTTTAGTTTCATTTCATATAGTTTTGGTTTTATGCTTTAATATGCATGGCATATATAAATTAAGAAGTGCTAGACGCTATTATAACAGACTGTAATGTTTTTATTTTGAAAGCATACCAGAGTGCGAAAGACGGTATGTAATTTTTTTTACTGTTTATTTTTTTTAAAACAAAAAAAAACAGAGAGTCTGTGTTTTTTTTTTCATTATTTTGTGGTGAGCATGAAGGAAAAATACGATCATGATCAGGCGAAGACTAGGGAAGATAAGACTATGTTCGCAAAGATATATGAACATCATCATACCAAAAGCTATAAAAAAAGAAAAACATCACAGTGTAGATACAAATTTCCAATGCTACCAATGAAAAGAACAAGGATTCTTGAACCAATTACTTCGGTACATGATTCAATAAATGAAAAATATTTTTTCCTTGCAAAGCACCCTAGAGAAAAAACAGTATGACAAATTAACTAGCCATGAATATTTTTTAGATGAATTCCAGTTAACAGAGACTTCTTACATCGAATTAATACAAAGTACATTAACACAACGAATGGTATTCTTGCAACGAAAACTATCAGAAATATGGAATAATAGCTTTGCATACAATATGCCACACCTATGGAATGCAAATACAGATGCTCAATATGTTCTAAGTGCATATGCTGCAGTTTCATATTGCACTTCATATATGACCAAAGTTGACAGATCTATGACAAATGCATTCAAAAGGATACGAAAACAACATGAAAAGAGCAAAATCGATGCTATTCGAATGATACGATCTCTGGGCAATGGTTTGCTTAACCTTCAACAAATTTCAGCTCAAGAAGCAGTCCACATAGCTGTATCACTACCATTGAATCATACTTCAATAGAATGCAACTTTATAAACACAGCACCAATGGAAAAATGCACATTTATAGTTAAACCAAGCACTTTTCTGAAACAAATTACTGAAAACTCTGAAGATGTTATGTGCATTTCTATAATTCATGTGCTCTTAGAATGGCTTTCAGATTTAGATTTATTTTCCATTCATAGCTTTGGCCCTTCTTCTAGTCCCAAAAATCTTGAAGCCTCGAAAATTAGCAAATTTAAAAGAGAATATCATATGAAAAAAGAAATTAACAGTGAATAGATAGAATCTAGCAATTACAACACAAAATCAACTCCGAGCTATAGAAATCCAACTCTTAAAAAATAATTCCAGACAGAATCACTAGATGTGACCCTTTATAAAAGAATATAGAAGTAAATCTAGTACAAAAATGTAATCTCCAAGTCAAAAGATATTACAAATTAAGCACCCCTTTCTAAATGCATGAAAGAGGTTTAAATAGGTACTCAATAAAACAAAATAACTACAACTATTCCTATAATATATCTAAAATAAAATATCTTAAACTAAAACGCGAACTTGTAGTAGACTAGCTCATTAATCACACAAAGTATCTAGCTTTGTATCTCTATCCATGTCTTGATCCATGTTTTTGCAAAGAAGGTCATTGCATCTTCTGAACCAGTTCACAATCCTCTACGTTCTTGTTCTGGCAAAATGTTGCAAACATACTGCACTTTGAGAAAGGCAGATTTGAGCAGTAAAATCTTGTACAAAAACTGAGAAGAACTGTGCACTAATTTCTGGATTACTATGTGATTATGTTGTAGCCAATGTTTGAAGAAGTACTGGTGCTGCAAAGAAGAGGAAAAAATTAGTCAAATCTTGCTATTTTGGATAGCATAGTTTAAATTGCATATATCTGATTTTTTGTTGAAAGATGAAGAGTAATTATAAGTATACCTAGTCTTGGTAGGGCTTCCGTTGCTATCAATAGATTGGATCTCGTTGTCTTCGTTGATTGTAAATGTACCATTGATTTTGAAATCACGTAGCATATACATTGTTGCTTGTTTCCTTTTAACATAGTCTTGAAAAGACATATGCGCTAGGTTGGGAAGTAACTGTTTCAAGAGGAATTTTCTTCGAATGCAACATTGCAAATTGGTATTGTTGGACTTGATTACGCAATTAAGACACTACGAATAGGAAAAGGTCGAATTTTTATTGCATTTTAGGAAATCAACTGTATTCTCCTCTATAATTGTACACGCTGGTATTGGTGAATTGCATTCAACACAAACTGGTTCAAATGGCGTAGAGTAAATGCTTGCAATTGTCAATGTTCCTTTTATCTGTTCATAGAGAAGGACAAGTAGTATATGTCAAAATAGAAACAGATGGGGAAACAATTTCAAATTGAGTAGTAGAGGTATTGTTTCATTTGTACTTACAGAGAATGTTGGAGGGTTCAAATTTCTGAGTTCTTCTGCTGCTTCTGAATTCAATTTTCTGATGAATGTAGCTTGCATTGTTCGAAGTGTTCTCTCCCTCAGTTCTTTCATGTTTGTTATGTTTTTGAATAACATAATTGGAAGATGGCCTTTTTGTAATTATTTCTCAATTTCATCATAGAGCGGCGCAAATGTTTCAAATAACTGCAACTGCAAAAGAATACATAAAGTTTTTTTTTTTTTTTTTTTTGAAATGGAATTGAAATGTAAGATGGAACTAGCAATATAAAAACATTGTAAATTAATTTATGTTACCGTTGTTCTATTTTCATCGAAATTTCCATCTTTAATTTGCAATGTATATTGGAAACCAACTTTCCGTGCAGCTGTCACAACTGCTACAATCGTTCCAATTGGATATGTTTCTGTATTTGTTGTAAGGTGTTTTATTGTTGTATCTGGAATAATTTTGTATTATTTGCAAATTTTTGGTATGTTCTGTATGGTGCTTAGTTCAGTTAGCAGCAGAATCCAATCACAATCACCGCGGTCATAATTTTTTTTAGGAAGTACTTTAAATTTGTAATAGATATTTCTTTTCCTGGTGATATTTTTTGGCCATGTTGTTCAATAAGCTTAGTTGGTATGGACAATGTGATTTTCATTATTCCTTCGGCATCTGTCAAATCTGCACGTAGTATTTATCGTGATTTGTGGACTTTATCAAGATATGTGCTATAGATAACCTTAACATCTCCATTGAACATTCTTCCAGTTTTGCGAATTTTAGTTCTTCAACGGTAACTAGAGCTAAATATGTTGCTTTCAATCTTTGTATTGATGATGTTGATGTGGCAAAAGAAACAATTAGAAGTAAAATATATTGGTGATAAATATGAATGCTATCTAAATGGTACGTATAAGAATTTGTTTCAAGTTTACTTACTTGTCTGATTCAATTGCAGTTGATATTTTTTGTTCTTTGTCTATTGTAGGTTGCTGCGCAAAACTGCGAGATCAAAAAGATGCTATGTCACTGAATCGTGTGCTTGAACGCAACCACGAAGTCTTTGGTAAATTTTAATAACTAAGAATAAAAATAAAAGTATAAGGTCATTGTATATTGTACTGGAAACTGAATATTAGGTATTGACAAAGATATTAATTTCATTTAAAAACTTGGATAATGGAATACTTATAAACTATACAATATTAAATTCAGAAAATTCTATTGGTGCAATAGAGATATATACTGATCTTAGTTGCAAATATTAAAAGTTTTTTTGGGTGATAGAAAAAATGACACAATTCCAGTACTATAGAAACATGTAAACGCATCTAGTACAGATGTATGAAAGTTCAGGTACTGCTGATTGGCATGAAAGCATTTACATATGCATCAAAGACTAAGTAACTTGGGCGTAATAAGAAAGTCTAGATGTGTTTCTTGATCAAGTTCACTTTCCAATGTTGTTACTTATTATTGGTATTTGGCAGTTTACAGAATAAATATGTTGATCAAGATATATGTCATTTGACTTTGTTGAACTACTCAACGAAAAATAACATGGAAACACCATAGGACAAAAGAAACCAAAAAAATAAATGTATAGATAAAATTTCAAAGATGATAGCGGTATTAAGAGAAATAATGATGAGATTGGACACATTTTGTTCAAATTGCACAATGTGAATTAAGATGCATATGAATTATGAAATAATTTAGTTTGATGTAATTGAAATAGAGTTATAAATTTGGAAGCAATTTAATTTGTATTTGATGTTATATTTATGGCAATTTAGAGGTTGACAAGAAGCAACATGGGAAATTGGAGGAGATCTTAGTAAAAAAGGGTTCAAATGTGAAGTGAACAGGAAGCTTGACAAGTGTCTATAGAAGGGTGAGGAAAATGAATCAACGGTTGACAAGAAAAGAAGATCAAGAAGACTGGCATTCATAGAATTATGCATGTAACAGTTCTGATGTAAATAAGCAATTGGTGATGATTGTCAAGTTTAAGCATGATACATTATTGAGAACTTAGCACTAGTAATATAAGAATAGGTCTTGCAATAGTTTTGTATAAAGAAATAAATAGTTAAACATAGAGATATATATATACATATGCATTGAAGGGTAAGTAAGTTCAGTGTAGTAAGCAAACCTAGATGTGTTTATTTCTTTTTGTGACTTTTCTTTGGTAATTTGACTCATTGTAGAAAGCTATAGAAATCTGCAAGACAAACAATTAGAACTCAAAGTCATAGTAGTTAAGAGGCTATGATACTATTGACTAGAAAAAAGAATTAGACTACTTTCATTTGCACTGTGTTTGTGTTGCATTTTTGTCTTCAATGATGAGAAAAATAGTATCATGGTCGCTCCAATATGTATCTAATATGAAAGTCTTATAGCTACAAGTTATGTTCGACCATATGTGATCAATGATTGATAATTGTTTATTGTTATTTGTGTCTAAAAGAAAATAAAGGTTGTAATTGTGCATATACGATTTTAGTTTGTTTGTTTTGTTGTTGTTTTCAAGCATATTGATGTTGAAATCGCCGAGAATCACTATTTTTTGATTTGAATGTATTTTGCATAACGCTTTTGAAAGAAGATCCAATGTATTGTTCAATGTTGCATATGGTGCAACATAGACATTCACAACTATAATATCCATGTCATGAAGAAGCAACTTTGCTAGTGTAGCTTCAATGTTTTTTTCTTCAAAATGAATATGGTTCAAGATCTTTATATGCTTTTTAATACAAATTAGCAAACCATGTTTAATATGATTTGATATGTAATTGAATGTTTCAATTCTTTTTAGAAGCATTGAATTATTCAAATGTGTTTCTTGTAAACATAAGATGTCAGATTGCATTAGATCATAGTCATTTAACAAATCATCAATATGTATTTGTAAACTGCGAGTGTTTAGAGAAAGAATTGAAATATATGCTTTTGTTTCTAATAATGAATAGTTGTAGTCTAGTTGCCACTTTGCATTTATGTGTAAACGTTCCATTTCAATAGAAATTTTGTGTCGAATTCGGAAATTTTGTTTCTTAAGTGGACTAAGCAAATACAATGATTCTATGTTTCTCACACGAGAAAGAGCTGTATATACTAATCCATGGCATCGTATTCCTAAAGGATCAAATGCAATATTGTCTACTGTCAATCCTTGTGATCTATGTATTGTACGTGCACATGCTAGTTGGATTGGGAATTTTTTTCTTATTTTCAAGTTGCCTGTTTTTGCTAATATAGAAACTGGCTTTGTTGTGCGCAGTATGGGAGTCCAATCACTAGAAATTTCTTTGCTATATAGAAAAGAAAATTTATGTGCTTGGCGACGGCCAACACATTCATCATAGAATTTGATCCATATTACATCAAAATTGTCTAATTTTACATATGCTTTAATGATACCATCTGCACCATTGACTAGACCATGTTGTAAGTCATATTTTCCCGCATATATTTCAACTAGCATGTTAAGTTTTAGCACAATTTGTGAAGGAAATGTTGCTATTTGTGCATGAGATGGTATGTTTCCATGGTTTTCTTCTTCGTAATCAATTGCATTAATTACAATTTCATCACCAGGAACAATAGACAACATTTTCTTGTTATGTAATGCTGCATCTTTATTCCTAAAAAATAGATAGGGGAAAGTAGGATCATTAGGAGCATTACGAATACAATGTCTATTTAGGTAATTCAAATCATCTTTTGTTTGATTATTTAAACGTATCCTATTCAAAATGCTAATGAATTTTTCATTTGTTTGATGCATTGCAATGTGAAATTCATAGTACTTTACATGTTCTTTCCAAAAGTCATATGTTATTGGTTGCTTTCTTATTGTAGGTTGTTGAAATATTAGTGAATCTTGTATAGGTTGTGCTTGGTATAAGTCGCCACAAAATATGATATCAATGTTTCCAAAGTATTTTGTTTGATTGTGCTTAATTTTTCTTAATCGATCATCGATTTGATATAGAAAACAACTTCCAATTATAGATACTTCATCAATGAGAAAAACCTTGAATTCTTCGTACAGTTGTGTTAAATTGTCTTATACATCGATGCTAAGTGGAATAAAACTAGATTTGTTGAAAGGAATTAGCAATGCAGAATGAATTGTAACTCCACCTGCATTATATGTAGCTTTACCTGTGTATGCTAATATCAAACCTTCTGGCTTCAAAGGATCTGTATTGTAATGTCCATTGTAGATGCGAATGAGCATTTGGAATATGTCTTTTGCTGTGAATGTTTTCCCAGTACCAGCTCCTCCAGTCAAAAATAAGTAGAATGGTTTGTCTATGTTCTTTCGTTTTTTCATTGCAATGTCTTTGAGTATTGCTTGTTGTTATTTATTTAGCATTCTCCTAATCTTGTAGTATTCCTCATTGCTAATCATAAATGGATGTTCTGTAAATTGAAAACCAATGTTAAGATGTCTTTTTTTCTCACTGAATTGGGGAAATTGCAAATCTTTAGCCAAGTCATACTTCTCAGTAACATCATCAGATATTCTAGGTTTTTTTATTGTATGATTAGAAGTTGTAGTGCTGCTATCAATTTTTTGAATTGCTTCTTCCAAATCACCCCATTTCTTGTTCATGCTATATGTGAACTTAGTTTCATTGTTCTTTATTGTGTTCTTATGCAACATGTATGCACTTTTCCACGTAGAGCAGTCTAGCTTTAGTTCATTTTCATTGTTTTCGAATGGAAAATATAGCAAAAGTTTTTCTCTGTAATAGTTTTCATAGTCAATGTGTTTTTTGTATTTAATGAATCAAATCACTTTTTCTTTTTTTCTTTTTGATATTGGTTTGCCATCTTTCCTATAATTTGATACAAATTCGGCTAAACATATATGCTTAATAGCATTAGGCCTATTGATATAGTAATCAATTATAGAATTGCACATAACATCGTCAGAGTTGTCAGGAATTTGTTTTAGAACAATAGTTGGTTTAAGTATAAATGTGTGTTCGTCTATTGGTGCTGTATTTATAAAGTTGCATTCTCTTGAACTATGATTCAATGGTAGTGATAGAGCTATGTGGACTGCTTGTTGAGCTGAAATTTGTTGAAGGTTAAGCAAAGCATTGCCTAGAGACCGTATCATTTGAATAGCATCAATTTTGCTCTTTTCATGTTCTTTTCGTATCCTTTTGAATGCATTTTTCATAAATCTGTCAACTTTGGTCATATATGAAGTGCAATATGAAGCTCCAACATATGCATTTAGAACATATTGGGCATCCTGTATTTGCATTCCATAGGTGTGGCATATTGTATGCAAAGCTATTATTCCATATTTCTGATGGTTTTCGTTGCAAGAATACCATTGTTTGTGCTAATGTACTTTGTACTAATTCGATGTAATAAGTTTCTGTTAACTGGAATTCATCTAAGAAATATTCATGACTAGTTGATTTGTCATAGTGCTTTTTCTCTAAGGTGCTTTGCAAGGACGAAGCTTTTTCATTTATCGAGGCATCTACTGAAGTAATTGGTTCAAGAATCCTTGTTCTTTTCATTGGTAGCATTGGAAATTTGTATCTACATTGGGATGCTTTTCGTTTTGTACAGCTTTTGGTATGATGATGTTCATGTATATTTGCGAGTTCTGGGTCAAGGTGATTTGTGCTACAAGTTATATAGTTATCCAAGAAGTTTTCAATTTCTAAGTTAGTATTAACTCCATATACTGGAGCATTTTCTATCCATATAAGAGAATGTTCATGTGCACTACCTCTATTTTGGAACTCAGTTACAAAGTAGTAATCTAATATTTTGCCAAAGAATGTGCTATCTTGATAGATCAATTGCTTCAATGCATATGTCTTATGTCTATAGTAACGTGTACATGTTACTGGGTCCTTCCTGACAAGATAATCAATATTACGTCCCTCAATTGTTTCAATGTATTTCTCTTTATTTCTATTTCTATGTAATTCAGTAAGAGTTTGTACTAGTGGTGTCCAAAGATGCTCTGCACTTGTAAATGTAACAAAGAAAGTTGGAGGACCTAATTGTCGTATCATTGCAAATATATGTTTCTGCATTTGTTGATGGTAATTAGGAGAAATTATTATGTGTTTGAAATCTATGTATCCAATATGACTTGTTAGTAACTTTTCTAAGTTGGGCTTGTACTTAACATCTTTTTCTAACAACTTTCTTCCTTGTAATTTTCCTTTTCTTATTCATACTTAGATGCATGACATGAATTTTTCAATGAGTATTCGCATTGTCTTAAAGAACAAATTTGTGATGTGATAGGAAAAGTGACCACTGCAATGCATTAGTTCCCATTTTACTATTTCTTGGTAACGAAATATTTTTAGTATATCATCGTCACGTGGATTTCCAAAAAATAGTGTTGGGAAACTCATTTCTTCTGCATGTTTGTCTTTGAATATCCCAAGTGGTCGTTGTCCCTCAGCTGGTGCTATTTCAATAAGCTTGTCTTGTAAATCATGAATTTGTTATGAAGCTATGAATCCATGCACCAAGGTTTCAGTTGGCTTTTCACTTTCTGAAATGCTATCAGTTTCACTTTTTCTATCAATGTTGTCATAATCAGATTTATTACCTTTATTGTCCAATTCAAGTATATGATTCCAATTGTTATTAATCGAAATGTTTTCAGTTTTATACAAATTTCGAGAACATAGTTCTTTAAGTGCTCTCATGAAAATATGCACAAGAAATTTTCCTGTTTGATATGCATTCTTGTATTCTAGTCGCCATTTTAATGCAATAGCAATTGTGGTTGTATTTTTTAGGATTGTGGCAATGCTTTTTGGACAATGTCCATCTGGACAGGTACATTGATTATTGAACCAGTTAAGCCCATTTGTGATCGCTTCTTCCCACATTGTCTTATTTGTGCAAAGGGAATTCTCAATGCAACAAGTCTTTCTTCAAGCTCTGAAAGTTTTGTTACAATTTGCAATGGCTTGTTACGTCTTATTTGTTCAGGTGTTGCAAAGTGAGGCAACTTTGCATTCGCAAGTGCTGTTTTGCAAGATCGACAAATGATATTTAAATACAATGTCTTCTGTTTTCTAGATATGTTTATGTACATTTTTTCTAATTCAAGTCCAATGCTTGAGATGTTCTTCTAAAATTGCAATGTCTTGCATATTGGACATTTGGTTTTTGGTGTGTCTTTGATTTGTTGTTTGTAAATTTCTATCGGAGTACTTTTTTCGTGATGAGAAATTTTTATTTGCTATTTTATTTCTATTTTGTCCAATTTTATTTGGGTCATTTGTACATATCATTTATTTCAATTTGCGCAAGTTTATTCTATTTTTGGTATTTTCGTGCATCTGTACTATTCTATGTTGCAAATTGCACCGATTTGTATTTTGATTTTTTAGTAATGGCTCATAATGAATGTGTGATGTACTTGTTTCAAATGATAATATGTTGTACATTTGGTGTTGGAAATGTTGTCATTGATAGAAAAGGAATTGGCAAAGAAGGAGCATCTGAAACAGTAACTAGGAACAGAGAAAAGAAATGTAGCAGAGAACAAAGGTCAGCAGAGAAGAAAAGAGAAAGAGTGCATTTACAGAGAGCAGTATCAGTCAAGGAGAAAATTGAATTCAGTAGGAAGGATATTTGAGTCCTTGTGGAATTAATTCATGTGTGAACATATGTATGCATCCTGATGGAGGATAATTGAAATATGTGATAAGTAAGAAACCCTATGAGGGGATTAATGGTGCTCTATATGTAGTTAGAAGAACCGATGCTAATACGATCGACAGTGTATCCCAAACTGGTAGACAGTGGAGTTATATATATTTTTTGAATTTAAGACTGAAGGTAAATTGGGATCAATGTTGGGGATTGATCTCGGCATTGTCTGTGCCTTTATTGAATTGAGCAGGTATAATATATGAACGTGTTATTGATGAAGGAATTATGAATCCCTGCAACCAACACGAAACTCGGTGACTGAATTATGTGAGTATAGGCCGTCGAACTCTCGCTGGAACAATACTTTAGAATTACGAACGGAACCTGGAAGGGAAGTGGTGGATCATAACAAATGAAGCGTGACGGAACCTACAATAGAAGGGCGGAACCACAAAGGAGGAACAGTAAAGGCGGTTTCTGGTTTTCATCGCACCACTTTCGATGGGCAAGTGGTATTCAAGAGGTTGGGAGTGATTCCATAGAACGAGTGACACGTGTCCCTGAACGAATCTACAAAACCACCATCACTGTGCGCCATCGCACGTTAAAGTCTGACCAAGGATGTCGCGTGATATGGTTAAGTGTCATCGATCTGAAGGGGAGCCATCGGACGGTGGCCGTATGAGGAAGGTGCGTGAAGGATAATCACGGTATGGTGCGAGTATGTGATTGGGTCATTGATCATATATGTGGGCCCAGTTTAAATTATATTGATTGGGACATTTTAATGTTTGTGGGTTTAACCAAGGTTTGTTTAAATTAAATATAATTTATGACGAAAAGCGATTGGGTCATCACTTTGAATGTTATTCCAAAGGTGGTGATATTTTCCATGGTCTAGCTCAGAAATTGTAACCAAAGTGCGGACTAAAAGAAGTATTGAGCAGAAAATTCACCAAATATGTGATATGATTAATATACACGTCTGCCGAGGGATGAGTAAGGGCTTGAACCTTAGGAGAAATTTGGATTAATATCTCAATCTCAGATTGAGATATTAAAAAGCCTTAGATTAATTATCTAATTGCCTGACCAAGAAAATATGAACAATGAGAAGCTGTTTGGGGCTTGGGTAAACCCCGTTGGATTATCTATTTGATCTCGTCCACGAATACCATCATCGGTTGAGTGTTTTTGACTCATGGTATTAATAAAGGAAAAAACTATATAAGGAGAAGAGGATCATAATACAACGTGTGCATGTGGAAGGGTTGTTAATGAATAAATCTCTTTGAGAGATATCTGCATGATTGAACTTTGTTTTCTGAAAAGCTGAATCTATGATGCACCTATGGAGTTGATGAAGGTTCAAGATCTCTAGATCTAGAAATGATGAATCTCTAGGAAGATCTGCAAAGAAATAATGAAGACCTGACGCAAGTCTGATGAAGAAATTGAAGAAATTTGGTGGATCTGAGGGTTGAAATCTTCAACCTGAAAGTGGAAGCTTTCTGCCAGTACAAGCTGGTGTTAAAATCAGGGGGTTGGAGCTCCCTTCCAGTAGTAACTGGAGAACGAGAGAAGGTTGAAGCCTTCTGCAGGTGGGTGCCTGCGTGCTGGTATAAGTCTACGCCAACACAAAATTTGTAAGAATTTTTCTTTATAATAAATATTGAAGACAGAGACGACAGCAGCAGTGGTTTTCTCCCAAATTCGGTTTCCACCTTAAATACTGGTGTTCATGTGTGTTGCTCATGTGTGATGGATTATTCTGTTATTATTGCACATGCTTACTGCTTACTAAAATTTTGATGAATGAATGATGCAATCATCTAAGTAAAGAATTAAATGCATAATAAGTTCTCTGATAAAAAGTTTTCAGTCAGATCTAAATACTGATTCACCCCCCCTCTCAGTATTTTTCCCAACAATTGGTATCAGAGCAGGTCCTTCTGAAAAGATTAGCCGCTAGAAGGAAGATCAATCAAGATGAGCAATCAAGATGGAATAGCATCTATTAGGCCTCCGCTCTTCAACGGAAACAATTTAATCTTCTGGAAAACAAGGATGAGATCCTATCTTCAGTCTCTGGGAGCAGATGTATGGGCTATTGTTGAAGCAGGATATCAATATCCAGCCACAGTACCAACAGATCCAATGGAAAGAAATAATTATGAAACAAATGCAAAGGCGGTTAATGCTCTATTGGGAAGTCTAACTGAATCATAATTTTTCAAAGTCATGCAGCTGAATACAACAAAGGAAATATGGGACAAAATAATTCTAAGTTATGAAGGTGATGCAAAGGTAAAAAGTGCTAAACTCCAAACTCTCAGAATTCAGTATGAGAACCTAAAAATGCATAATGAGGAAAGCATTGCTAATTTCTTTTTACGTCTTGATGATATTGTAAATCGTATGAGAAATCTGGGAGAAACAATAACCGAATATACGTTGGTTGAGAAAGTTTTAAGATCACTAACGATAAAATTTGAGTCAAAAGTTTCTGCTCTTGAAGAAAAGCAGGATCTTCAAAATCTTACTGTGGTGCAACTTCATGGCATCCTAACTGCATATGAAATGAGAAAAGGAGGACCATCTGAAGTCAAAGAATCCATCTTTAGAGCTTCTACAAAAGGGAAAGAAGTACAAGAGACAAAAGGATCAGGGTATATCTCAGAAGAATATGAGGTAAATTTTGTAAAGAAACTCCAACTTCGTACAGGACGGTTCAGAGGTAAGCTTCCTTTCAAATGTTTTTCTTGTGGAAGAGTTGGTCATTATGCTGGTAAGTGTCCTCACAAAGAAACACATGAAAAAGGAAAGGAAGTAGCAAGAAGGAATAAGAATCGGTTTAGCACTAGAAAAAGTTACTATACTCATGAAGACAGTGATGGGTTATCAGACAGTGAGGAAGAATGTGAACAAGATCTTAGACTTCTCATGGCATTTGAAAAAGAGTCTAGAGAAGAAAAGGATACTTTTATGGATGCTTTAGAGGACAATTATTTTCTTGATGAAATCAATCAACTCAAAATATGATTAGAAGAAAGTAAAATATCCATAGAAACTCTGAAAAACCAGCTTCAAGAAAAGGAGAAACATAATGAGAAATTAGAATGTGAAATAGTAAGTCTAAGAAAAGAAATTGAGAAAGTAAGGACTTTGAATCTTAGATTTGCTAAAGGATCTAAAACCTTAGATGAGATTATCAAGGTACAACCTTCTCCTCTTCTAAAGACAGGTCTTGGATATATCGGAGAATCTTCTCAGGTTTCAACACCAAATTATCTAAAAGCAGCTACAGCCAGTACACAACATTCTGCCCCTCAGCAAGGGAATAAAGAATATTTACAGATAAAGCATGACCATATCAATTCAAAAACCACTAACAGGAGTACCTTTCAAAGAAACACCAATCAACAGGTAAATTCAAGTAGAAGATATCATGATCGCAGAAATTTCTTCTTCAATGGACAATGTTTCTCATGTCATAATTTTGGTCATACAGTTGTTCAATGTGTTGCATATAAAACCATCATGACAAGAGAAGCAAGAAAGAAAATGATTGATATTGGAGAAGAATACATATAACAACTTTTCTCCTCTTCAAAATGAAGTTGAATGTGCTTATTGCAATAAATTTGACCATGAAGAATCTGAATGCAGGAGCAAAGTCCAGCCAGAAGAGCATCTTCCATCAAGCTCCAAAGTATGGAAAAAGAAGGAATTACAGGTTGAAAATTGTGGCATAGCTTTATTTGCAGAAGGAGAAGAAAATCAATGGTACATTGATTGTGGATGCTCAAAACACATGACAGGTGACAAAAACAAACTTCTTGCATATAGTGCTCTAGAAAAGGAAAAGAATGTTACATTTGGAAATGATACTCTTGTTGTCATTAAGGGAAAAGGATATATTTTTCTAAAATAAAAGGTGAAAGCTAATAATGTCATGTATGTGGATGGATTAAAGCATATCCTGTTAAGTGTAAGTCAAATGTGTGATCAAGGAACTGAAGTTGTCTTTAGTTCAAAAGAATATGTGGTACGTGATCTTGATATAGGTAAAACAATTATAAAAGGAAATAGAACTCCAAGCAACCTATATGTATTAAAGAACTGCAAAGAGCAATGTTACATGAGTAAATATTCAGAAAACTGGCTATGGCATAGAAGGTTGGGGCATCTGAGCTTCTCTCAAATCAAAAAATCAAGAAGACTTAAAGTTGTTCGTGATCTTCCCAATATTACACCACCTGAAAATATCATATGCAAATCTTGCCAATTCGGTAAGAAAACCAGAGTGAAATTTAATGCCAAGGAAGGTTCATCAAGTAAGCCTCTTGAACTCATTCATACTGACATATGTGGACCTGTGAAGAAAAATTCACCACGTGGTGAACAACACTATATCTTATTTATTGATGATTTCTTTAGAATGTGTTGGATTGGGTTGATTAAAAACAAAGATGAAGCATTTGAGAAATTTCAGATCTTCAAAGCACTGGTTGAAAATGAATTATATCTAAAAATCAAGTTTCTTAGATCTGATCGAGGAGGAGAATATACATCAGATGAATTCCTTGAATTTTGTGAACAACATGGCATAAAAAGACATTTTTTTGTAGCTGGCACTCCACAACAAAATGGCGTAGCAGAAAGAATGAATAGAATAGTTCAACAAATGGCTAGAGCTATTCTTGATGATTACGGAACACTTGACACATTTTGGGGAGAAGCAGCACATACAACTGTAAATATTCTTAACAAGGTACATGTTCGTGTAAATAGTGATAAAACTCCATATGAACTATGGTATGGTAATCCTCCAACTGTGAAGCACTTTAGAGTTTTTGGGAGAAAATGCTTTATAAAAAATAATGATGAAAAACTTGGCAAGTTTGAACCCAGAGCAAATGAAGGAATATTTCTTGGTTACTCCTCTAGGAGTAGGGCATATAAATGTTACAATAAAAGACTTCGAAATATTGTTGAATGTATTGATGTTGTTATTGATGAGTCTCCTGCACCTCCAAAAGAAGAAAAACAAACAACAGATGAAGACGATGATGACATATATCCTTCTACATCAAATAAGAATGATATAGAAAGTGAACCCAATGAAGAACCCGAAGATGATTTATCTGAAAAAGCTCCATCCAGATATGTTCAAAAGAATTATCCAGAATCTCAAATTTTGGGAGAAAAGGGATCAGGTGTACAAACAAGAAGGAATCTTGTGGGATCTTCTAGCTATCTGGCATTTCTATCCACTATTGAACCACAAAATGTCAATCAAGCCAGCAAAGATGAATGTTGGATTCAAGCCATGAATGAAGAGCTTGATCAAATTGAAAAGAATCACACTTGGGAATTAATACCAAGACCTCATGACAAAAATTTCATTGGAACTAAATGGATATTCAAAAATAAGTTAAATGAGAATGGGGATGTTATAAGAAATAAAGCTAGACTTGTTTGCAAAGGGTATGCTCAACAAGAAGGTATAGACTTTGAAGAAAATTTTGCCCCTGTAGCTAGACTTGAAGCCATAAGAATGTTTCTTGATTTTTCAAGCTTCCAACAAATCAAAGTTTATCGAATGGATGTTAAATCTACTTTTCTCAATGGTGATCTAGAAGAAGAAGTTTATATAGAACAACCAGAAGGATTCATTTTGGGAAATGATGAAAAAATTGTTTGTAGACTTAAAAAGGCTCTATATGGTCTCAAACAAGCTCCAAGGGCATGGTACTATCGTCTTGACAAATATCTTAATCAACAAGGATTTTCAAAGGGATCTGCTGATAGCAACTTATACACAAAAACTGAAAATGATAAACTATTGATTGTGGTTGTATATGTTGATGATATCATTTTTGGAAGTAATGAAGAGTCTATGAGTCAGAAATTTGCTTCTGATATGCAGCAATAATTTGAAATGTCTTTACTTGGGGAACTAACATTCTTTCTTGGCTTGCAAGTGCAACAAGAAACATATGGCATATTCTTATCACAAGAAAAATATCTTAAGAAAATCTTGAAGAAGTATGGCATGGAAGATTGTAAACCTGTAAGTACACCAATGATAACCGGATGTAATCTCAGTTCTAATGATGATTCCCCCTCGGTGAATCAACCAGAATACAGATCTATGATAGGAAGTCTACTTTATCTCACTGGGACAAGACCAGACATTATGCATGCAGTTGGGATTGTTGGACGATTCCAAGCTAATCCAAAAGAGTCTCACCTTCAGGGTGTGAAAATAATATTCAAATATCTACAAGGAACTCAAGACTTTGGACTATGGTACCCAAAGAATGTTGATCTTACTCTTCATGCTTACACTGATGCAGATTGGGCTGGA
This sequence comes from Pinus albicaulis, assembly GCA_034641835.2. Taxonomy (NCBI): domain Eukaryota; kingdom Viridiplantae; phylum Streptophyta; class Pinopsida; order Pinales; family Pinaceae; genus Pinus; species Pinus albicaulis. The sequence goes on from JAXQQM020082122.1 coordinate 27,278, forward strand.
AATGTTGATGATCGGAAAAGCACTAGTGGTGGTGCATTCTATATGGGGCCCCGGTTAGTATCTTGGTTCAGTAAGAAGCAAAGTTCTATTGCCTTATCTACAGCAGAAGCAGAATATGTGGCTGCCGCATCATGTTTCACTCAACTTCTTTGGATGATGCAGACCTTACAAGACATTCAAATCGAATGTTCACCTCCTATCTCCATTATGTGTGACAATACAAGTGCCATCAGTATTTCAAAGAATCCTGTTATGCGTTCCAAGACCAAGAAAATCCCCATCAAGTATCATTTCTTACATGAACAAGTGCTTGAACAAAAGGTGAAATTGGAGTATGTTCCCTCCAAAGAACAAGTTGCTGATATATTTACCAAACCTTTACCTAGGGAAGCGTTCGAATATCTCAGAAAGAAGCTGGGAGTAGTCTCTGCCATGCAGAAGATCAGATCTGCTTAAATTCATAAGACTAAATTGGATACGCCCCTGTTGAAAGTGTTCAGGATGCACAGGCTAAGGGGGAGCGTTGGTCATGTGGCAAGGATGCATTGTTGGCATTCTAATTATTTATTGTAGTCTGATCTCATGCTTGAGAATCCTTGATCTTGATTGAATGAGTCATTTCTGTTATTTCATTGAATATTATGTTTGCAGCATAATCTCAGGGGGAGCATGGTATTGTCGGTACAGAGGATCTTGATCAACCCTTTGCCATTGATGTCAAAGGGGGAGGAAAAGCAAAAAAAGGGGGCTTGTATAAGACAAACAGAGGAAGAGTATTGCCATCAATGCCAAAGGGGGAGATTGTTGGAAATGTTGTCATTGATGGCAAAGGAATTGGCCAAGAAGGAGCATCTGAAACAGTAACTAGGAATACAGAAAAGAAATGTAGCAGAGAACAAAGGTCAGCAGAGAAGAACAGAGAAAGAGTGCACTTACAGAGAGTAGTATCAGTCAAGGAGCAAATTGAATTCAATAGGAAGGATATTTGAGTCCCTGTGGAATTAATTCATGTGTGAACATATGTATGCATCCTGATGGAGGATAATTGAAACCCGTGATAAGTGAGAAACCCTATGAGGGGATTAATGGTGCTCTGTATGTAGTTAGAAGAACCGATGCTAATACGGTCGACAGTGTATCCCAAACTGGTAGACAGTGGAGTTATATATATTTGTTGAATTTAAGACTGAAGGTAAATTGGGATCAATGTTGGGGATTGATCTCGGCATTGTCTGTGCCTTTATTGAATTGAGCATGTATAATATATGAACGTGTTATTGATGAAGGAATTTTGAATCCCTGCAACCAACACGAAACTCAATGACTGAATTATGTGAGTATAGGCTCTCGAACTCTCGCTGGAACAACAATTCGGAATTACGAACGGAACCTGGAAGGGAGGTGGTGGATCATAACAAAGGAAGCGTGACGGAACCTGGAATAGAAGGGCGGAACCATGAAGGAGGAACAGTAAAGGCGGTTTCCAGTTTTCATCACATCGCTTTCGACGGGCAAGCGATATTCAAGAGGTTGGGAACGATTCCATAGAACGAGTGACACGCGTCCCTAAACGAATCTGCAAAACCACCATCACTGCGCGCCATCACACATTAAAGTCCGACCACGGATGCCGCGCGATATGGTTAAGCGTCATCGATCTAAAAGGGAGCCATCGAACAGTGGCCGTATGAGGAAGGTGCGTGAAGGATAACCACGGTACGGTGCGAGTATGTGATTGGGTTGTTGATCATATATGTGGGCCTAGTTTAAATTATAGTGATTGGGACTTTTTAATGTTTGTGGGTTTAACCAAGGTTTGTTTAAATTAAATATAATTTAGGATGAAAAGTGATTGGGCCATCACTTTGAATGTTATTCCAAAGGTGGTGATATTTGCCATGGTCGAGCTCAAAAATTGTAACCAGAGTGCGGACTAAAAGAAGTATTGAGAAAAAAATTCACCAAATATGTGATATGATTAATATACACGTCTACCGAGGGATGTGTAAGGGCCTGAACCTTAGGAAAAATTTGGATTAATATCTCAATCTCAGATTGAGATATTAAAAAGCCTTAGATTAATTATCTAATTGCCTGACCAAGAAAATAAGAACAATGAGAAGCTGTTTGGGGCTTGGGTAAACCCCGTTGGATTATCTATTTGATCTCGTCCAGGAATACCATCAGTGGTTGAGTGGTTTTGACTCATGGTATTAATAAAGGAAAAAAATATATAAGGAGAAGAGGATCATAATACAACGTGTGCATGTGGAAGGGTTGTTAATGAATAAATCTCTTTGAGAGATATCTGCATGATTGAACTCTGTTTTCTGAAACGCTGAATCTATGATGCACCTATGGAGTTGATGAAGGTTCAAGATCTCTAGATTTAGAAATGATGAATCTCTAGGAAGATCTGCAAAGAAATAATGAAGACCTGACGCAAGTCTGATGAAGAAATTGAAGAAATTTGGTGGATCTGAGGGTTGAAGTCTTCAGCCTGAAAGTGGAAGCTTTCTGCCAGTACAAGCTGGTGTTAAAATGAGGGGGTTGGAGCTCCCTTCCAGTAGTAACTGGAGAACGAGAGAAGGTTGAAGCCTTCTTCAGGTGGGTGCCTGCGTGCTGGTATAAGTCTGCGCCAGCAAAAAAATTGTAAGAAGTTTTATTTATAATAAATATTGAAGATAGAGACGACAGCAACGGTGGTTTTCTCCCAAATTGGGTTTCCACCTTAAATACTGGTGTTCATGTGTGTTGCTCATGTGTGATGGCTTATTCTGTTATTACTGCACATGCTTACTGCTTACTAAACTTCTAATGAATGAATGATGCAATAATCTAAGTAAAGAATTAAATGCATAATAAGTTCTCTGATAAAAAGTTTTCATTCAGATTTAAATACTGATTCACCCCCCCTCTCAGTATTTTTCCCAACATTTGGTTGAAATTTGTTTTTGATTGGTAGTAATTTACAATGGTTTTACTAGTAAATGACCATATTTGTATGTTTACATTAAATATGATCGATGTCCACTGGAAGCAAAATGATGTTCCCTCAACTCCTCCTTTTTCATATGGCATTGCCATATTAATTAGGTATTGTTGCCAATCTGCAACCATTGTTTGACTTTGTATAGTTTCATTTGTTAAGTGTTTTTCTATACAATTCAATGCATAATTTCTCCTAGCCATTAGTGCATTGCAAAAATATTGGACAATGTAGAGTCTAAGAGATTGTTCATCAAATTCCGATGCTATTAAATAACAAAGTGCAGTAAACATGCTATTAGCACATTTCGACATAGTTGTTTTTGCTATATGCAATCCATGAATTTGCATTTCATGAACAATAGATTCATAATGGTTTTCAAGATGTTTGCAAAGAGGTGACAAAGAATAATTTGGTACAAAGTCACATCTACATAATCTTTTGTATAATAGGGGTTCAAAATGTCCACTAATTGGATCTGTATCATGAAAAACAATGTTTAATGGAATTGTATCTAGATCGTGGTTGAAGAACAAATACCTTGTTTTCATTGTTAGCGACCAGACTCCAATTGGTATGTTCAACCACTTTTATAGCCACCGTATGAAAAATGTGTCGCCCCATAGGCCTCTTTCAGATTGGAAATTGCTATTAGATGCAGAAAAACGCATTCTATGAAGGTATGTGTCAACATCGTGAATTCCATGAAGTTGATATAACATTACAGGATCTAGTTCATATTGGTATGATTCTTTTGCCTCTGTGTCATTTCACTGTAGAAAATTGAGAAAATTTTCTATTATTCCATTGCGCAGCTCAATAGACGAGTAGCGAAAGTGCAAAAGCACTTCAAATGCATTGAACAAACAATCTCCAGGAGTATATGCAAATTGTTGTAGTCTAAAGAGACTATGGTTCATTAAAATGATATCAATATTAGTATCTATGCGATGTTTTTTTTGCTGGATGGTAGATTTCAATGTTTATGATTTCAACCATTTTTTTCTATGTATTTATTTTTCAGATTCATATAGTGATTTGTTTACTAAGTACTATGTATCTTAGATTTTTTTTCCTCAAAGATCAGAAGAGCTTCTATAATATTTTTTTGCTTTATTGAATATATCTCTATGATAATTTTTACTAGCACAAAATGCTAATTTTACTATTATATTGTATCTTTGATCTTAAAACAGTAAAATAAGAGAAGAAAAGTTGCAAGTAACTAGTTCCTATTTTGCATCTCTCTATATTTCAGAAGTATCACTGCAAAACAAAGAAGATGCAACATTGATTATTGTCTCTGAAAACATGAATCTCACATAGAAGCTATGCATTCTAGAAATAATTGACTTTTCTACACAATAGAAAGCATGAAATACAGATTCTATGTGTCTTGACTAGTAAAGCTAATTTTGCTAGTTGTAAGCAACATAGTTGTAATTACGAATATGTATCTACAATCAGATACTTGAAGACAACGATATGCTTCATACAAATAGCCAAACGTGAGAATTGACTTAGTTATTACAAAGCATTCATTCCATATGCAACTCCCAACTTTATTGCACCAAATTATGTACTTCCAAGTCAATGTAGTAAATATTGAACAAGATAGGTCAACATAATATGGACTAATTCTATCATTATATTTTGAACATTTGGTGCTTACACTACTTTTTGTGATAAGACAAAATATTCATTTCAATGACAAATAAATGTATTCTATGATGATTTCTAACAACCAAACATTGTTCTATGGACATTAACAATGATGGTATATACAACAACGACATTTGGATCATTTGAAGTTGTATCTATACGACCTAGTATGACATCTAGATTTAAAGTATTGACTATTTGTTTTTTTCTTTGCTTTCCTTCGTGTTGATCTTTGAGAACTGCTTATTATTTTTTTCATATTAACAAGTGTACTGCATACAACAACAACATTTTCACCATTTGAAGCTGCAAGTAAACGACTTCTTACAAGGTCTACATGCAAAGTATCCAACACTTGTTTTCTTCGTTGCTTTGTTTCTACAGTCTATCTTGATATTAGCGGTGTCTTCTTCTGCTATTAGTTGTTGTAGAATCTTTGAAAGTTGCATGTCACTACATTCCATCATTCCAAATTGATATATTCTATTCAATGCAGCAAGTGGCACCTAACTTTGCTAAAACATCAAGAAAAAAACAACAAATTAACTATCCAAACATATCAATTGACTAAAGAATAAGAGCAATACCATAAGTTGAGACATAGTAACTTGTGCAGGATAATGTGAATAATAGATGACATACAACAATCTTTATTTATACTATATGAAATCTCTAATATCCTATAATAATAACTTAGGGCATGGGACTAAGACTACCACTACCATAGGTCCATAGCAATAAGACTAATATGACTATTTGGGTAGCTACTCTAATTTTCTATAAATCTCTAGAATATAGTGTAACAAGCACTATTCTCACTAAGCTATAACTACATAACCTATAAACTACGCTTGCCTTTGCATTTGTTCTTTTTGCTACTTCTGTTTTCACTGCTCCTAGTATTGCTTTTAGTCAATCAATTAAACTAATGACTCTTGTTAGGTGTCTTGTATTCTGGAAACAATTGTTTAAATATTAATTCTGACTAACTTTCAACTAAGGTGCTTGTATTTTCTTGCCTCCATAATATACACAACATGCAATAATTTTTTGGACGATGCCAATGGCCAAAAAATAGCTTGAAATTTAATTTATTTAATAGAGTTTTTCTTTTGGGACTGTCTTAACTACCCTTGGCTTTGCATCTGTTCTATTAGCTACTTCTGTTTTCACTTTTCCATTTTTTATCTCCAATTTTTTGTGTTCCAATTGCTTTCTAAAATGATGAACAATCAGGTGTGTCTTGCAGCAGTCACTATTTTGTAAAACCCTCTGTAAGAGAAAGACATTGTAATAGAAATTTTTATTGTTAAGGAATAGAAGTATTTCTTTTCTCTCTCCTGTTCTCATCATATCTAATATTTGTTTCGACTTTGCACGCCTTTGTATGTTATTTAACGTCTAGCAACTCTGTATTGGAGATCTTCGAATTTTGCACCATAAAGTCAAGGTCGAAGTGCTTCTAGATAGAAATGATAATAATCGTGCTAATATGTTGTTCTATGAACAAGAACACAGTTTTTGAGCTGCTAACGCCGAAACCTACAAATGAAGTGAAATTTGATTCAGAAAATGATGTTGATAATAATATACATTTTTTAATGAACAGACGCTTTAGTAAACAAAGTTGTTAATATTGCAAACGGATAAGCTTCTTCGAAGGAGGAAAACTCTGCCAATATGGAAGATGATAAGATGTCGAAGCTGCATAGTCTCAAATCAAATCCTTTTTCATGGGCCGAAGCTACAAATGAAGTGGAATTTGATTCAGAAAATGATGATGATAATAATCTACATTTTTTAATAAACGACAGTTTTAGTAAAGAAAGTCGTTCCAAGGAAAATGACTTTGAATCCTACGAGGCTGATACAAATGGTATTCTCATACTAGAGACATAACAAAATTCTGTTTTCTATGTTTTCTCTGTAGGACATAATCTTGATAAGTACTTTTATGAACTTTGTAAATTTGTCAAAAAGAAACGAGATTTGTAAGACGTATCAACTTTATCAAATTCGAATGGAGTTGTAATTATCAATGTTCCATCTGCTATCATTTAAAAACACAGTGCATAATATGTAAATTGCAGGTAGAATATTATCCACTTTTCACTCATAATCAATGCAAGAAAGTGAATTTAACATATGGAATTACGTAAAAGAGTAAGAGAAACTATGCTTAGCAAACCTTGTAACCGGAGGCGCACAGTTCCAGCCTGACTTGCCAAATATTGCTTGTACAACGTCCAGTCGCATGATAAATCTAGTTGCAAATGTGTTGAATAGAATACAAAGATTTCGAGGATCAAGAACAGAAAATCTAAAGAGCGGAAATAATATTTAAAAAGCTTCAAGCAAAGTAACAACTGCAAAGTAACAACTGGTACAACTGCCATAATTTTATGCTATTTAATTTTGAATTAATGGTTGTTGATATCAAGAGATCTACATGAGATGTATGTGACATCGACTAGATCCTCCGACTCAGATCTGCAGTTGCATAATGGATATGATAAATTACATATTCGATGTGGAAAACCTTATTGTTAATAATGATTATATGTATAGTTAATAACATTGAAATTTGAGTTTTATTTTTTCATGATGGTTTTGGCAGCAGTATAGGTGGACAACTATGAGCATTTGTACAATCAAGAAATGACTGATGATAAATGTAGATTCGACATGGATTTAGTTTAATTTAATCCTCGAAGCGAGAAGAGATAAATCTGTAATTTGTGTTTTTTAATAAATTATTTAATGATGTAGATACAATGGTTCTTAAAAGTATTTTCAACCCACTAGAAAATATATTAATAACTAATTTATAATTTAATAATAATAAAAACTAAACAACTCCACATACCAAAATTCAATAATTTGGAACAACAAGTCAAAACTATGTGGATGACATTAAAAATTGAAATATTTATTCTACCCCATTTAATTCTCTGTAATAATATTCAATGCCTACATAGTAACGTAATTGGAGAAATATATTGCTAATGAATAAGTTGTATCAGGTCTGATGCCTATTGGCATGCATGGGATCAATCAACCAAATCTTTTCATGTAGGAGCATGTAGGTTTGATGTGGATTTACTTTAATGTAATCCTCGAATCAGACAAAGATAAATCTGTAATTTATGTTTTTTAATAAATTATTTAATGACCTGGATCCAATGGTTCTTAAAAGCGTTTTTAATCAAATTTCATAGGAAAGACAAAAATATATTAATCACTATTTATAATTTAATGAACGCTAAACAACATCCTCAGCCTAATTTATTTTTTAAGCTTAATTTGTCTTTTAACAACGATCTGAAACAAGTTAAATATTAATTACATTTAACCAATACCAATTACATAATAACAATACGAAATAAATTAGTAATTAAATTAGACTAAGTAGCAAGTACTAAAAATAAAATTGAATATTTATTTAAAAAAATATATATAGTATAGAAGATGTATAAATATTATGCAAATTAAATTTATAAGAACTTCGTCATATCTAAATATTATACAAAAAAATAATTGATAATAATAATTTAAGTGGAAACTTACTTAAAAAAATAATTTACTATATTTATTTATCATAATTCACTAAATTTACATTAATAAAAATTATATAAATTAAGAGTATTTTGCGATTGCAATTCAATATTTAATAGTATAAAATAATAAAGAAACTTAATAATATAAAATAATAAATAAACAAACTATTAGCACAAATAATTTAAAAAGAAGTGGCAAATTGAACAAAATAAATATCTAATATATATATATTTATTAAGTATTAAATTATAATTAACGTAAGTAAAAACTTAATTTTTTTAACTATAATATACTATTAGTTAATCTATCATTGAGAATTTTAAACGTGATAGATTCCAATTTGAAAGTGTTATCTATATGTTCTATTTGCAACTTCTAATCATACAAGCAATAAAAGCTCCATGCATCACAATTCTATTTATGATGTTCTTATTAGCATGTGGCTGATGTGTACTTAGTAATGCTATATATGACTGTGGGTCAGTCTAGAGAAGTTCAACATTGATGTCAAGTACAATATATAGTACAAGCATAACTTAATTTACTCGTCTCGACTTACGATAAAATTCTTTATATAATTACCCATGGGCTTATAATCTTATCTTTATTACCTATGGTTTCAACTATACTATATTCAGAATAAAGCATATTTGAAAAGTAAAGTTAATGTAACAAGACTTGAACGTTGTTAATGTCATATTAATTGGAAAGGTTTATAACCTTCAATGGACAAGCTTCCGCACAACACTAATAGAGTGAACTGCCTAGACTCGGACGCATTTCTATGCACACGAAATGAAAAGCGAATTAGTTAAAATAGCAAGTTGAGCAAAATTAATAAGGCCATAAAAATTGGCACGAAATACCTAATGAGATAAGATCCCGAGAAATATCAAAACCATTAAATTGATATAATTAGCCACACTACAATTAATACTCATGACTGAAACGTCTGAGAGGTGTGGAGTTCGAAAACTGTCAAACTGCAAAGTTAATCTACATATATACGAAAATGGTATAGGTTAGTTCAAATATAACTAATTTAAGTAATAATTATCAACACATTAATGTTTATCATGTAATTGGTCAAATTTTGAATCTGAATTAGAAAAATAAGAATTATTCACTATAACTATTTAACATAATCCCAATTACTAAAATTATTTTTAAAAAATAAGATTTTAAGTATTATTATTTGTATTAGATTTATTTAACATTTCAACAAAATTTCAATCCTAATCATTTTTTACAATTTTTTTTTTTTTTAAATTTTTTTAAAGCTTTTATAATTAAAATAAATAACAATACAAAAATAATAAAGTTTATTTAGAACATAACTTAATTTAAAATTTAAATTTCTATAATTGCATTCTCTGTTATTGCTTGTATACAATGTTGTTGTGTAATATTATATCATAGAATTTCAAATATTTATAGCAAAATGATGATGTTACAAAAGCGTAGTGGTATATCACATACTCACAAGGTAGCGAATGGTATTTTTATAATGTGTACGATAAACCTCTGGAGAAGCCACGTAGCAATCGGAGATCAGCGAATCCTTGTAATAAATGTTGATCACATTGCAATTTGTTTCAATGAAAATGTTTTTTCCAAATTCCGATCCCATCGGAGATTTAAAATGAAGTGGACTGTTACAATATATCTCGGAATTTTATGCGATTGTGATTGAACGCGATCGCATCGGAACTTCTCAAACCAATAACAAGTCTTTAAAAGAACCTTTTCAGATTTCCGATTGCGATTTACTATTCATTTTAACATATTTCTAAATATAAACTGCGTACATCGAATTAATACAAAAAAGAAATTTCAATTGAGCGCAATTTCATCGGAATTTTCCAATGAGACAAATGTAATATTTAATCTTTTTTCCGAGACGCGATTGCGATAAATCGCATCACATTGTTACAAATAGAAAAAGTGCAATACATAATATTATTCTGAATTGCGATTGCGATTGAGCGCCGTCGCATTGGAACTTCTCAAAGCAATAACAACTCTTTAAAATAACTTTTCCAAATTTCCGATTGCGATTTACTATACATTTTAACATATTTCTAAGTATAAATTTTTTCTAATATGTTCGAAATATGCTAAGAAGTATTTTAACTCATCAAATGGGTAAGTTTTTAAAAATTGTAAACTTTGTGAATAAAATATGATATGCATCTTTTTATTCATGTAAAAGATATAAAAAGGAGACTTATTTTTAAATGGAATTTATTCTAAAATTTTGAAAATGGGGATGCAAAATAGGAACTAGTTACTTGCAACTTTGCCCCTCTTATTTTATTTTTTTGAAATCAAAGATACAATATAATAGTAAAATTAGTATTTTGTACTAGTAAACATTGTCATAGAGATATATTTAATAAACCAAAAAATATTATAGAAGCTCTTCTCATCTTTCAGGAAAAAAAATCTAAGATACATAGTACTTAGTAAACAACTCACCATACGAATCTGAAGAATAAATACATGGAAAAAAATGGTTGAAGTCATAGACATTGAAAACTACCATCTAGCAAGAAAACATCGCATAGATACTAATAGTGATATCACTATTCTTTGCAGATCCACGTGACGATGATATACTACAAATATGTTGTTACCAAGAAATAGTAAAGTGGGAAATAATGCATTGCAGTGGTCACTTTTCCTATCACATCACAAATTTGTTCTTCAAGACAATGCAAACACTCATTGAAAAGGTCATGCCATGCATCTCAGTATGAATAAGAAAAAGAAAATTACAAGGAACAAAGTTGTTGGCAAAAGATGTTAAGTACAAGCCCAACTTAGAAAAGTTACTAAAAAGTCACATTGGATACATAGATTTCAAACACATAAGAATTTGTGCTGATTACCATCAATAAATGCATAAACATATATTTGCAATGATATGAAAATTAGGCCCTCCAACTTTCTTTGTCACATTTACAACTGCAAAGAATCTTTCGACACCACTAGTACAAATTCTTATTAATTTACATAGCAATAGAAATAAAGAGAAACACATTGAAACAATTGAGAAATGAAATATTGATTGTCTTATCAAAAAGGACCCAGTAACATGTACACGTTACTATAGTCATAAGAAAATGCATTGAAGCAATTGATCTGTCAACATAGCACATTTCTTGGAAAAATATTAGATTATTAATTTGTAACTGAGTTCCAAAATAGAGATAGTGCACATCAACATGCTCCTATATGCATAAAAAATGCTCTAGTATATGGAATTAATACTAACTTAGAAATTGTACACTTCTTGGATAACTATATAACTTGTACCAAAAATCACCTTGATCCAGAACTCGCAAAGATACATGAACATCATCATACCAAAAGCTATAAAAAAAAGAAAAGCATCATTGTATAGATACAAATTTCCAATGCTACCAATGAAAAGAACAAGGATTCTTGAACCAATTACTTTGGTACATGATTCAATAAATCAATTTTTTTTTCCTTGCAAAGCACCTTAGAGAAAAAACATTATGACAAATTAACTAGCCATGAAGATTTTTTACATGAATTCCAGTTAACAGAGACTGCTTACATCGAATTAATACAAAGTACATTAACAAAACCAATGGTATTCTTGCAACTAAAACTATCAGAAGTATGGAATAATAGTTTTGCATACAATATGCCACACCTATGGAATGCAAATACAGATGCTCAATATGTTCTAAGTGCATATGCTGCAGTTTCATATTTCACTTCATATATGACCAAAGTTGACAGATCTATGACAAATGCATTCAAAAGGATACAAAAACAACATGAAAAAATCAAAATTGATGCTATTCAAATGATACGATCTGTAAGCAATGCTTTGCTTAACCTTCAACAAATTTCAGCTCAAGAAGCAGTCCACATAGCTGTATCACTACCATTGAATCATAGTTCAACAGAGTGCAACTTTATAAACACAACACCAATAGACAAATGCAAATTTATACTTAAACCAACCACTCTTCTGAAACAAATTAATGATAACTCTAAAGATGCTATGTGTAGTTCTATAATTCTTGTGCTCTTAGAATGACTTTCACATTTAGATTTACCTGCAATTCGTAGCTTTGGCCCTCCTTCTAGTCCCAAAAATCTTGAAGCCTCAAAAATTAGAAAATTTAAAAGAGAATGTCATATGACAAAAGAAATTAACAGTGAATAGATAGAATCCAGCAATTACAACACAAAATCAACTTCGAGCTACAGGAATCCAACTCTTAAAAAAAAATACCACACAGAATCACCAGATGTGACCCTTTATAAAAGAATATAGAAGTAAATCTAGTACAAAAATGTAATCTCCAAGTCAAACGATATTAAAAATTAAGGACACCTTTCTAAATGTATGAAAGGGGTTTAAATAGGTACTCAATAAAACAAAATAACTAAAAATATTCCTATAATATATCTAAAATAAAATATCTTAAACTAAAATGCGAACTTGTAGTAGACTAGCTCATCAATCTTCGATTGAGATGGATGAACGAAGGTGGTAGAGATGGAGCATATCTTCGATTTCTGTTGGCCGAGTCATTTTTGAATGTAACTATCCAGCGTATGTAGCATCAGAGAATTCAGGAATGATACATTGAATAGCATTCGAAAGGAATTTGATGGCCATCTGTTCACTGTGTGGCTTGATCAGATAAGACCACATATTATCCCATGAAATTCCTTGAAGTTTGCTAATTTTTTTTTTTTTATCAATTATCTCTTTCTTCCACCTAGAATCAACTTCTTTTACTTTAGGTAACTCACCTGGAATACAATCTGAGATCAAATTCGTAGTGTACAGACTGTAATTAATCAATTGTGTTGTATTATTCATTAAACTTTTAGCCCTTGATGTAGCTCTTTCTAATTCATTAACTTCTATTCCCATTCCATAAATAGAATTTCCTTATGTCTCTCCTCAATTCTAGCAAGGTTAGATTTTTTTCCTTGCTCTGTATCTTGCCATGAAAGAAACTCAAAAATTTTATCATCAACATCTTCAATTTCTTGCCTAAGAGTGACTAATTTATCTATCAAAGACGATGTAATTTCGTAGAAAGGCTCAATTTGTGTAAACTTTAAACAAAATTCATTTAACTATTGAGATAGCAGTTTGTTCATTTCAGGAGCCTCAGTAATGAATTGATCCAGCTTGGGATACTCCTTAAACTTGTCCATTTCTAATTGGAACATTTTTTCCTGTTCAACCTTTGAATTTCTCTCATTTTGTAAAAGATTCTGTAGCTTTTCTACTTCTTGATCCAACTGCTGTTGTTTGCTCAAGGCTTGTTCATCAATATTTTTATTTTCAACGCTAAGTTGCTCTTCTAGTTCTTTAGCTCTGAGTTCTACATCCTGAACCCTCTATTCCAACTGAATTATCTTTTACTGATCACCTGCAACCTGTTCTTCAAACATAGAAATTTGCATATCCTTTTGTTTTACTAGCTGTGAAACTTTGGAAGCTTTATCTAGAGTGGTAGCACTATAGGCACCAGCATACTGAGACAATTTGGTGAGATCCTCATATGGATCCACCTCAGCATTTTTATAAACATTTAGCAACTCCCCCTGTGATGCCAAAAGAGCATCTTGATCTGTTCTCCTCCTTTTCCTTTGTTTTCTTACCACAGCCCTATGTTTGGGACTGTGGAATATATCTAAAGGAGGGATTTATTCTATCTTTAGCATAATTTCTCCAGTCGGGTTTTCAGGAATGATTTCCACATCCTGATCTTTGGGATCGTCAACTTCAGGATTGTTTTGCAATCCTATCTGTTGTGCAAATTGTTGATATTGATTTAGCAAATGAGAAGAAACAACTAATTCAATATCTACTTGTCCTCCCAGTTGAGAACCTACATAATTCTTGGATGCCTGTTCAGTGTTTTTACTTTTTGTACCTCCCTTTTCAATATGTACCTGGACATCAGTGCCAGTCTTCCCTTTTTCTATTTGCACTAAAGGCTTCTATGTATCTTTTTGAGAAGCTGTTTCTGTTTTGGCACTATCAGCTTTACTGCTGTCATCCTTTTTCCCTAAAATAGGATCAGCTCCTTCTACTTCTTTACCAGAACTACTTCCTTCTTGTTCTGATGCTTTCTCCTGTATGGGAGCTCTCAACTGATCAAGAGGCAAATTAAGTAACCTTTGGCTTCTATACAACAACAAAAAATTTCAAGTCCTCAGCATGTAACTTGGACTTGGCTGAATCAAAGACTTGGGATATATCATCCATGGAAACAAATAAATCATCAAGAATGTCTGGTTCATGCTTGAATCAGGAAATCGAAATAGACGTAGTAAAATCATAAACCACTTTCCTTGGGTCATATTGTCTTCCAGGAATTGTTGAAAATTTAAGATTAGAAATCATACCAACTTCTTTCTCAGCGTGAGAAAAACTATTAAGAGTATAGTCACCACACATAAAAGGGAAGCTAGGCCACATAAGCTTTTTATTTCTTTTCAAAATTCTAGACATTCCTTCAACTGTCAGTTGGTAGGAAATTTCCTGAGCTAACAGCTTATCTGGAACATATAGGGGAAGGATATGTGGCTGAAAAATACTCCCAAAAATTCTGATATAAGTGAATTTTTCTTCTCCGAACCAATCTTCGATAGAAGACAAATCAGTCTTGGCCTTATTGGACAGTCTAAGAGGGAAATGACCAAAAATGGTTTGATAGATTGGTATTAGAAAACCATGGCAGACTCTGTAAACATAAAGTTTTAAATGATATTTCCATAAGAAATTATGATACACATGAATAGGAATAGGTTCTTTTGGAGTCCATTTCCAACCTAACATGGGGAACTTAGAATTCAAAAAAGAGGGCGTCCAAAATATAACCACAAAAATGGAAAGGGGAAGAATTCCCTGAATTCTTATCTTTTCTATACTCTAGAATTCGATTAGCTATCTTATCCAACAAAATGACAGCCCAACCCATAATTTCAGAATTAACAACAAAATGAATTAACGGGACCATTTGAATAGAAAACCTAGCAGAGTCGTCATTTCCGAACAACCTACACATCATTGTTGTGGCATAGCAATATGGAGGTGCAACAGACTCCACAGAATACATACCTGATGCCTCTTGCTTATGTTTCTCAGGATTACTCTTCCATTCTTTGGTTGGCTCTGCCTGGTTTCGATGTTCTTCAGCATATTCCTTAAGTAATTCTTTGTTGTAAATCTTTTGTGGATTGGGAAGATGGTACATTTCTTTAATATCTTCTGCCCTGAATGACCTGAACACTGATCCAAAAGCAGAAACAAAAGTCCTGTTTTGAATCATCACATCGTCAATCACCCATCTGATAACATCATAGTAGGGAAAAGTATTCACCCGGGCAGCAACTCGATGTAAAAATGAATTTGCCAATGAAATAAGTTGAGATTCAGACTCAAAGTCTGAATCTTCTTCATCAGGAACAGTCGCTTTGGACACAAAAACCCTAGGTTTCTCTTTTTCAAGAAAATTGTATACATTCCCCCATGTCATCTTCCCCAGTCCTTGACAGGAGGTGTCTGTGACTAGCTTCAGCTTTGCCGATTTTTCCTTGGGAGGCATGTTTAGCACAGGAGAATTTGCAAAAAAAGCAAGCTTTAGACTTTCTGCTTCTCTTTGACATTCCAGAGTCAAGTAAACTGTCTCTGGTTCTGCAAATGAAAATATTCGAACCTTTGTTCTGCAATTCAAATGAATGCTTTTAGCCGAAATAAAACACAACAATGAGCACAGCTACAAAAACTTTAATTACGATTTAATCTCCCGGCATTTTCAACATTTTTCATACAATTGGAGATCCGCGAATCCTTGCAATAAATGTTAAAATTCACTTTTGATCTTTTGCGATGCCATGAATAAATAGAATTCATTTTAACATATTTCTAAGTATAAAATTTTTCTAATATGTTCAAAATATGTTAAAAGGTCTTTTAACTCATCGGATCGGAAAGTTTCTAAAACTTGATATGTTTTTTTTTTTTTTTCTACTATTAAATCATGTAATGCGATTCACCCAATCGCAATTGCAAATCATAAGTTCTTATGTCTTCAGCTGACTGCAATGGCAAGTCTCAGACCCGATAAGTTTTATAACGCAAATTTATCTCCCATATTTGGTTTAAGTTTTTTCACGTTCAGTGGGGTCCACAGTTTCAAAAGGTTCATTTGATATAGATTTATTATTTTATTCTTTACTACATTAATTTAAAAAAATATAACTTTAATATCCGCTTTAAAACAATGCAGATTATGCATATACTATGCTCTCATATTCTAACCACAACGCTAACCTTTGAAAACTTCTAGCGCCACAGCTTTATAAACCTCTCTTTTCTATTTTCCGATGCAATTAATTACAACTCAATGCTTCTGATTGTAATTAATGCATTTTCCAATGTTCCAATGTGATGCCCTTCCTCCGATGCAATTAACATGTTCCGCTATTATGATTTTCTTCGATGCGATTCGTGACGGTCCCACAACATTAATAAATTCTTCTGTCCATTCGATTTATTGTTATAATATATGCGTTTTCCTATGGTTTAAAAACCAACACCACTCGCCGGACCCACGATGCATTATACCCTACCTTTATATATCATGCACCAACTATGATATATGAGCATACGCATGGATATGCGTGATATCTGACAGACCACAACAGGTGGCTCGTACGGGGAATGCATCTGTCTCGTTATTTTTCTTAATGCGACTCCAGATAAAGTACAACACCTACACAATAGATATAAATGTTTTTGTAATCACAGTACAAATAATGGCGATATAATCTAGGAATTTTGCAACAAGAAGTGAAACTTTTTGGCCAATTAGATAACAGATAATTAAAATTAAAATAATTAAAATAAATCAACAATAATAAATCTCATAGTGAACCATGGCAAAAGAAAAAAAAATTGAAAACATATGTCTAATCAACCTAAATTAATGTCACAATCAAGAAAAACTTGGTGCGTAGTATCCTGCCAGCGGCAGGTACAATAAGAATAAGACGTTATGTCCAATGTTCAAGGCCATTTAAGTACTTATCGTAAAGATCGATTAATGGGAAAATCAAAATTAAAAATTATATTCGTGGTCACTCACATCGGATATATAGATGCTTACGGGTGATATACTTAAAAATAAGATTTTTATAGAAATGAAAAGAGGTTTATATATATTAGGATGATGATTAATGTTTATTAAGATTAGTTATGGTTTAGTAGACTTTAAGAATGTAAGAAATTGATCGAAAATTTTTAATATATTATTTTTATGTTCGAAGAAAAATAAGAGAATTATTATCATACTACTATGGTTTTGTTATCTTAATTGGTGTGATATATATTTTGAACATTAGAATATATTTGTCTATATATACTTTTCATAGTTGTCAGTTGGGGTTATCTCGAGTGATTGGAAGGAAGAAACAAAATCCTCCTCACCTAGGCTCAATTCCTGCAAGTGACATGACATATGTTAAAAGTATTGATAGTATATGTATATTTCTCATATGTATTATACAACATTGTACAAACATGTGAATTGACTTTATCTTGGTTGGTTGGGTGGAATAGTTGGTATCCTCCTCACCAAGGTTCAAGTCTTGTACGTTGACATGTTGACGCTCTAGAACAAAGTAACTCTTAAGTGAGTTTATACTAAGGGTTGACTTAATGCCAGCAACCTCTATCTTGTCTTTGGGCTAAGTGGGAGGTGTTGACTTTCTTCCCTAATATCCAATTCCCAAATTTTTTCTTTGGAATATATATATATATATATATATATAGATATATAACTTTAAAATTGTCCTTTTCACTAGAATGCAAATATTAACTTTTATTTTGAAATGACAATTTTTGTTGTATTAGTATTTTATGAAATACAAAACATTTATTTTTCATGAGATAATTAAATTATATTAATTATATTCATAATATTGTGTTATAATAGTATTAATTGATATAAATTTTTTGAATTAATTCATGCCAAATTTACATCATGAGGATCTCCAAAATAAACGATTATTGGCTGCAAGTTTATTGGATTTGTTGGCCCAAATTTAAAAACATAAACACGTTACAAAAAGACACATCAAACTAGATAATTGTAGACATATAGCCCAAAATGAGTAAAACGTGCCTAGAACCTAAAAACAACCTATTATCATCCTTGGTCCTAAAGAACAGTCAGAACCAGGATGGCCTACCCATTACTTGGAGGGAGAGGTTGAAAAGCATCCTGGACATGGGCTACCATATGCTCAAGTCTACCATCCAAGCAACCCAACCTATTGTTTATCCTTCTTTTCCTATGACAGAGGGTAGCCATCCATTCTATATTTATCTATTGATTTTGCTGGAGGTCATTCAAAAAGTTGATCACCTCATTTATGTCATTATGTCAGGTCTAAACAAGCTGGTCTAGGACCACTGAAACATGTTGAAGCCTTATCTCTAATAAGTCAAAGGGAGGAGGTATATCAAACTTGTCTAGACACCATGGTTGCGGAGGGACAACATCTTCTCCTAAATCTTGAAATTATCCCCGATGGATTGCTCCTTGGCCACGACACCCCGCTCCCTTTCTCACATGACCTCACTGACAAAGCATGCAGTTAGGATAAACCAAGAGGCCCCAAATATCAGCAGAATAAATTCTCACCATAGTATTCTAGGTTACGCCACCAGTCCATCTCCCTTCATTGTCAACACCAGGGACATAAAGACAAGAGACAACACCTTGAAAATTATTGTTAACACCCGAAAATGAAGTAAGTACCCCGAACGAGACCACTCTAATATGTTCCACAGACAACACCAACAAACTAGACTCCTACCGCAACCAAGGCTTACCTAAGGACATACCAATGTTGTGACATCGATGCTCTATGAATAGTAAAATTCCCGTATAATTCCTACACCAACCACCCAACCACCTAGGCAAAAAAACATACCAATGGAAAATACCTACAGAAACAAACAATTCAATTGAATCGACAAGGCTTACCTAAGGCGAGAAGCTCAGAATGTCTGTTGACTCGACGCGTCTATGCTCCTCCCTTCGCCAGTGCCTTCACATCCAGGAACATACAATACCCTAGGATGAAGAAGGTTGATAGCTTGAACTTGGATCCCACACTCTCATCCACCTAATTTCATTGTTGGCATTTAGTTCAATACGACCATGCTCATTACCACTACTCCTCGTCACTTGTTTCATAAGGGATGGAGCTATTAAATTTCCACCTCCTCATCACTTTGTTCACAAGGGATGGAACTGTTAAAGCTACACCCTGCAGAAATAAGCACCAAAATTCCTTCAACACCAATAGTCTCATAACTTCCCACCAACCATAATGTCCAAAACTCAACGCTCGAACCAATTTACAACTCATTGCCTCTAGATGATCCATCTTCCTTCTGCCAGGGAAGGCATGCATAGCACACTCTATTTAAACCCGATATTACGTGGACAAGAGTGACAAAGAACTCATTGTAACCACTCCACCACCATTTATCACACTGTCCAGAATTAGTTGGTATAAATATTAAATATAATATTATAATAATTATTTTTCAATTTAATTATAAATATAAATTTTAAATCCTGGATGCGGGTGTTGATTAGCAGGCCATCGGTGGAGGCGTTGGAGAGCGACAGGTGGTCTTGCGACTTGCAAGCACCTGATCGCTGTAATCCCTCCATAAATTCTCTTACATGCGCTGATATGATCGCGTCTCCACTCCTCAACCGCATTTACTCTGCGTTCTTGCCAGCTACCATGGCCTTCATGCTTTCCTTTAACACTCCTCGGTACCCCCATTATGCTCATGAACTTCATCTCCACTCCTGCATGGTTCTCCAGACCTGCAGTGTTGGCCATTCTTCACCTTGTAATGATACAAAGAGCACCGCGAAGTGTGACCATCTTCAGACTCCACCGCTCTTTGCTCAGACTCTTTTGCCTTTTCGCCTAGCCTTCCCCAATCCACCATCTCAGTCTCCCGACAATTCAGGCTCTCACACAACTTTCCATAGGTCGACCATGATGCGTAGGAAACAAATGTGTTACAGACGTGGGGGTGATGGTAGAGCCGATGAGGGAAGGATCAGTAGAAGTTCTCGTGGTGGTAGAGACGGTCAAGGAAGAAGTAGCAGCAGTAGCAGGGTCAACTGGGCTTATTCGCCAACAACAAGCAATGAGGCCAGTTTTCAGTTTAGCAGTGCTTTAGACAAGCCACGCATCACCGCAAAGATCACTGTGGTATTTCAGGAAGAGCCCTCCGACGCTGCTTGCTCAGGATCCCGAAAGCGTAGTAAAAAATCCACTATATCAGAACAACCTCCTCCTATTACCAGAAAGTCTGATGCCCTTCCGGTAAATCCATGCATCAACAATTCTAGTAGTGCAGGGACGAGCAGCGGCAGTTCTGCAAGTGAGGACTCGGAATGGAAACATTCCAGTTCTCCCTCCTCTTCAGAACACTCTGCCCCAGTTGATGACAAAAAGGTTGCGGATGCCCAGGATGAAGACTACAGCTGCCCTATCCTAGAAGAAACTCCACCTCTAGATGGAAAACAAGATGACAACTAGTAGGTTCATGGGTCTTCTTAACTCTTTTTGGTTTTTTGGCTTCAGTTTCAAAGTAGCTATGGAAAAGCTGTCTGATTTTCACCTTAGTCATGCTATCTCTTTTTGTACTTTCAATTTTTTGTTCAAAACAATGTATGTTGGTTTCCCGCTAATGGGCAATAGTTTTGAGTCGGTTTCCCAATCATGGGCGACTTGTATTTTGGATTTTCTGAATATTCTTCTCTCCAGCGTTAGCTAGTTATGCAAACTAGAGATGAAGCCTGCTATGTACATTATGTGCCATTATAATATATTAAACTTACTTAGAAGAAAAAAAAAATAGTAAAAAATATTAAAATAAACACTTTTTCAAATTTAAAATTGTTTATTATTTAACTTTATTGTTTATATGATAAATAATTATTTATATGCTTTATTACAAAATAGGTTGAAAGAGAGGTCGAGTAAGGATCTACATGTATGGGGACTACAAATAAGCTTGTAATTGTTTACTAACTATATAAGTATAATATTAAATATATTTTCCAAATATATATGATCTTAAATTATATAGAACACAATATCAAAATTTTAATATAAAATTTTAAGTTTTATAAATGTTTTTAGAAAAATTATGTTATATAATGATGAAAATTAAATTTAAAAAAAAAAAAATTAAAAATAAGTTTAATGAATTTGATTTTATTATTTTTTATGATATTAATTTATAAAAAAAAAAAATAGGCTAACTTACCGGGATTTTGATTGGTAATATTTTTTTTCAAGCTTAACCACACACCTAATACATCTATTCACACATAATTCAATATTTTATAAACAATATAAACAATTTATTATTAATTTAATAAATCAATAAGTGAAAAAATATGTTTTTTTGGAAAAGTTTTTCTAAAAATTTTTGTTGAAAATTATACTTGAAATTTTGGCCATAAAACTTTTCTTTTAAGAACTTTGATTTATTTTAAACCTTCACATATCATTAGAGTTTAGAAAACATAAATAAGCAAGATAAAATTTTAATTTAGAAAACATTAATAAACTAAATATAATTTTACTTCAAAAAAATGGTTTCTTTTAAAAGAATTAAGTTTATTCAATTATTAATTCATTCCATGATTTATATATAATGATATAATAAAATAAAACTTTCTTATAACGCTCAATTCTAATTTTAAATAACATTTGAAATTAAGTAAACCATAGAAGTGTTAGAATTATTAAATATGATAGTTTGTTAAACAAATTTATTAAAAAAAATATTGTGCTTTGTATATGGTACAAATGAGAAAAAGAAAAGAACAAGAAGCACACATATATAGAGAATATACACATATATTGAATATATTTTTTTAGGGGTATTAAAAAAAAATCTTTAAATTTAATTTCTTATTAAAAAAGATTATATAATTTAAAAACAAAAAACAAAAAAATTAGAATATTTTTTCCTTCCAAATATGTGTAACCTGTTATAAGCACTACAAATCAATATAGATGGGTCTCCTCACTAAAAAAAACCCTAGATTACAAGCATGTTTTTTTTTTAAGTGCAACGTTTATCATGTTTATGGTCATTTTACCAAAAATAACTAAAAGATCTAAGAGGAGAATCCCCCATAAAGTGTTGTTGACCATATAATTTAGGTTCATGATGCTTCCTAGCAAGCATAAAAACTCTTAGTGTAAGGGGCCACAACAATCAAATACATCCTAAGAATGATAATCTGAATCAAGCAATAAAAAATTTGAAGCTCATGGAAATCTACATGATTTGAAGAAGGAAAACAAATGGGAAGATAAATAATGGGAGATCTTAAATATGTTTGGGTTTACCTTGAAGGTAGTATAGATCCATCCAAGTCTGATATGGAGCTAGAGATCCTTGCCCCAATGGAGGTAGACGAGGAGGAAGAAAATGTCGAAAAATGCAGCAAAGCAAGTCTCAATTTGACTTTGCCTTGGTCAAATAGAGAAAATTTTAATTTCCACATCAGTAGACAACTTGAAGGCAGTTAACTTGTGTGACATGGCTCTTGTCACTCAGTTAGCTTATTAAATTCGAGTTAGAGGGCTTGAAGTTCATTTAAGCATGTGTGATATCTAATTTGTAGCAATCAAGGTCAATTATACCCAGTTTTAAGTTAAACTAGTTCTAATTGTTGATGGAACTAGTGGAAGGTCAGTTGTGTTAATTTTTCACAGGGCTATATTTTTATTTTCTTTAATAATTGCATTTCTTCATCAACACATTAAGTTCACCCCATATAATCATAACATTATTCCGATTTACATCATTATTCATCAGCATATGCAACTATGTAGAAAGAATAATAACATCATCATCAATGTAGTGGAACATAAAGGAACATTGGAAGAAAATCATGCACACATAGAGACACCAGGATTGGTCTGAGACCGGGGAAAAACCCACTATGGGGAAAACCCATGCAAACACTTCTTCATAGATCATCATCAAATGATTCGGCAAACCAGAGTACAATGATTCATTGATCCATAGCTTCATAATTGAATAAAACAACTAGCACATCCATAATATAACCTTAAAAAAAAACGAAAGGAAAAATATTATTAAGGATTTCTTAAAATATTAAGGAATCATTATTAAAGATGGAAGGTAAATAAAAGGAAAGAGAGGTTATTAAAGGTTTAAGTATTGGAAAAGTGGAAAAGGAGATAAATCATTATATTATAAAGATTTTATTTAAAAATGGAATATATACATAAATAAAATAATTTGAGCCTCTTTTAAAAGAGAATATTAGTGAAAGATTCATTACCAAAGTTTGAAGGAATAATAATAAAGGATATTGGAAAGAATAATTAAGATTGAGGGTTTATTAGAGGGAAGTACTAATATTTTATTATAAATATTAGGAAGGGTCACCCTTTAAAACCCTAATGTTATCTGACAAAATGACATCCAAAACAGAACTAAAAGAGGAAATATTTCCTAAAAATTATAGTATGTGTGTCGATGTGCTAATTGAAATCAAAGGGTCACTTCAGGGAAAAGAGGTTCTCATATCTATCGATTTTACTCGAAAGAATAATTATGTTAGTACCGAATGTGCTAACCAATTAGCGATCCCTGAATCAAATATAACTAAAGAAAATTCATTTAACGCAAATAACAAACAATACAACATAGAGAATTTACACCTAAGTATTGGGGAGTATTCCTTTGTCTCACAATTCACCGTTAAAACCTTATTTTCCAATAATAGTGATATAGTTCTAAGTTTGCTTTGGATGGAATCAAAAGGGTCATTCATCCTTAATAAAGAAAAGAAGTTTTTAACATTCTCATACAAAAAGAAGAAAATAACGCTGAATGTCGTTAACTTAAAACCAAATTCAGTGACACCTGAAGATATTCAAGAAATTTCAAAAGTAATTTCTCAAGAAGGTAAAAAGGTGATCCAAAATATGCAAAAGGAAGTTGACAAAAACACAACTAATAAGAATGAAGAATTTTCTCGCCTTAAGGACCACAATGAAAACTTACTTAATAAGCCGAAGAAAGACAAGAAGTCATTAGAAAACAAGGTGCAAAAACTTGTCGAAAATGAATCATCAAAACCTTCAAATGTAGAAGTTCAAGTTGAAGAAAAAATGAACATTGATGCAGTAAATGTCACAACTCAAGAATAAGGCAAGCAATTTGCAGAAGATGCAAACTTAGATGTTGTAGTTCCAACAAGGAACATTCTAAGTGAAGGCTCTGTAACTAGCTCAATAACATCGTCGCTGGAAAAAAAATCAAATAAGGTAAACCAAAAAGGTTCCCTATCGTTATCCAAATCATGGGAGCAGACAACTTGACCAAAATATGTATTCAGAACATAATCAACAAGCTGATATTCCGAAGAATACTAATGTTGGTGAAATCCGCTCATGTGATCACAAGTCATCACAAGTTTCCAGTCGCCGTAAGAATCCACATAAGATTGATTTAGGATGGTCCGATCCATTCTCCGTGCGACGGTTTTGTTTCTCACTTAGAAGATCATATCAACTTGTGTCAACCATGATGATGACCCCGAGAAGAGAAGACATGCATAACAGAGACAAGAATCAAGGCCTTTTCATCAATAAGCTTTGAGGACAAAGCTTTTTGAGGAGGAAGGAAATTTAATGAATAAATTAATGTAAATAATGATTAATTAGTTAAATTAGTAATTAGCTTGAAAGGCCATGTCTGATGAGACATGACCTTTCATGAAGAGGCACCTGTGTAGGTATATAATTTGGCCTCATTTGTAACATTTATAACTCATTCTTCATACATTCTAATATAATATATTTGTATCCTCAATGGATATTCTGATATTCCAAGTCTTCTGGAGTATTTAACTTGAGAAGGAACTTTTTTCACTTCATCTTGCTCCCCCTCCTGGTATATTTTTGGTACCTGTTATGGCTACCTTGTCTCTTCCTAACATGACCCTGGGGATCCCAGTCTGGTACATTGATACCCCAGCCACTATCTTGCCTAGTCATTCCAAACCTTATACTACTTTTACCCCAGTCCAACGGGTCGCCATGACCACTCTCTTTGCTTCTGTGCCTTAGTCACCTCAACAGGTCCCTACCCGTATTTCGAAAGCCTCAGGTGAGGGGGGAAAGCCCACAAGAAGGCACCTAAGGACAAGTTTTCCCAAACAACCCCTACTCCTCCTCAGCCTCCAAAGTAGGCCCCTCCATGTGCTTTGTGTGATGTTTTCAGTCATGCCACCCATAATTGTCCTGAATTTCCTCGTATCAAGCCCATGGTCAATGTCACGTTTCCTGAGTCTAAGGTCCCTGAAGCCCCTGTTACTCTACCAACTACAGCCAAGAAACCCAATATTGTTCACACCAACCACCCATGTGCTTTGTGTTATCTCCATGGCCATTATACCCACCTCTCTCTCCGCCATGCAGACTACCGCACCTCTCTGGACGTAGTTCGCCAGTACAAGGCCAAACACCATGAGTCTGCCTCTCCTTTACTTGCACGTCATGCTTTGGGTGAACCAGAGGATCCATCTACTCCCACTGACATTCCCCCTCCTACTGTCGAGATGACGGATTCTTTAGCCACTATCCTCTACATGTCATCATCTATGAGATCCACAGTGGAAGACCCCTTCGGGGCTTCCCCTTCTATTTCTCCTGACCTACCTTCAGCGATCACCTTCGGCTCAACATTGGTGGATCCTTCATCTACTTTTTTTTTTGCCACCCTCCATGACGATGTGAATGTGAACCTCTCTTCTCATTATGATGAGATAGGTAGCTTCTCCAAACCATGTGTTCTTTCTTCCACCAGTC
Source organism: Pinus albicaulis (assembly GCA_034641835.2). NCBI lineage: Eukaryota > Viridiplantae > Streptophyta > Pinopsida > Pinales > Pinaceae > Pinus > Pinus albicaulis. Next base: position 53,472 of record JAXQQM020082122.1, read on the forward strand.
ACCCCATATCTTATTGCGATGACAACATTATGGAAGCATTTACCACCCCTGACTTTATCTATCCCCCCTTACATCAAAATCATGCATTGAACCACATACACCTTGTGGTCATTACATTGACATCCAATGTTTTGGTCATGGGGCACCCATATTTGAGAGTCGAGGAGAAGAAATTCTCCACAACCCTCCTAGTGCATTTGGTCATGTCGACTCTAGTACCATTATTATTCCCCCTTTAGAAGAACCTCTAGGGTCCCATATCACTTTAGATCACTCTAGGGATGATCCCTCTCATCATTCCTTCATCTTACATCAAAAACCCCATCCCTTAGACATTTTTGTTGACCAACCTCTATATTTTCTCAGCGAGCACCAACTCACTATCTCCAAAGACACTCTTTTGTGTAATGACACCATATATGGTGCTCCATAAACTCCTCTGGCTAGGGGCATCATTCCCACCTCTGCATATCAGATCATTCCCCTCCATCACATATGCTTGGGGGCAGTATCCCATGCTTGGGGGAATGATGGCACCCCTGGCCATCTTCTCATATGATTACCATAAGTCTCGGCCTAGACCCCATCAATCTAGGTATGGTCGATTTTCATCCCATTCCTTGGATACTTGCACCTACCGGCCACGTCGGCAAGCCATATATCATAGATGTTTGATACCCTATCTTCAAATATTCTACTTTCCGTGATATCATTTTTACCACTTGGACCCTCTGTTTGACTTGGTGGGCGAGGATAATTCTACACCTTCTCTAGTAGATATTCTCATATTCTTTTCTTACCTTGATTCTTAATCAGGACCATCCTGCCAAGAATCATTAAGGCCATCCTTAGAAAATAAATGGCTCTCCTACCCTCATCAATGGGTTCTCAATAACTTAAGGACCCCAAACCTGGCCAATGTAGCGTAGACTACATGATCCTCTCAGATCTTAGAACGTAATGTATCCAAGTATCTCTCTCTCTATTTGACCCTCAACTCTGCCATGCCTGCACAAAACCATCATGTTTTTCAGCATACAGAAAGGAAATACTACATCATAACCATAAAATCCTAGCTCTCAACCAAACAACAGAACTGAAACCCCCTTTCTCTGGCAGGTCACACATTTCAGGCCATTACCTAGCACAGGTCACAATTTTATGCCTAGTACCTACAACCCAGGTCATAGAACAGACCCCAAAAAGTGCGACCCAGTCTGTTCTTGAGCTCTGGGTGCCTAATCTAAAACTTTAGTCCACTGAATTGAAATAGTAGGGTTAGGCCTCTTACCTACAACTGATGGATCTGGATTCCAACGATCGGTTTGTCTGCTATGATCGCCGCAAGATTTAGGGCCTTTGCTCCTCTCTACATTCACCACATCTACACTTGCAAATGAGTCAAATTGGAGGGAAAATGCCTAATTAAAATAGAAACCCTAGATTTTTCTTTCACCAACTGTGTCCAAACCTTATCTCGGTTTGAAAAACCGTCAGCACCATTGGAAATCTCTAACCGAGCTCTCAAATGGGTATCCTTTCATTTTTGGTGATTTGATAATTCACCCGGAAGCCTTTTTCCAAGAAGGGTCACTTCACTGCTTCTCAAAATTGAATTTCTTCACTTGCAACACTTGTACTTGGGGCACCACCTTGCCTTCATACTTGTCCATTCTCATGTCGATTTTGGTCGTGAGTAACCATCTTGTGCTCATGTCTTAATGGCCCTCACTAGGCCTATTCTGTGTGGCAACATCATCGAGTCGCCCTTGTTTAGAGCATCTGAGTTGAGTCATCATCGCATCCATGGAGCTCGTCCCGAGTCCCTTTGTCTCCCGCAACATTCCTCCATCCTTCATTTCTTTGACCCTCTCTCGTGTTGAACATTTTTGCCTTCAATCATACTGTCCCCTATACCCTCCGAAATTGAGTCAATAGCTGCAAGGTCATCTGTGCCCTTTATGATCTAACAAGGGAAGTCGCCAGCCTGCTACATAGTACCCCACATTCCACCATTATCCCTGGTGTTAGTCTTGCTCTATTATTATCCCTCCTGCCTTAGTTGAGGATTCCTTATTGCCTCACCTATGGCGGACCTCCTTCTGTCGACATCATCTTATTCATTCTAGAAGATAGGTCTAGAGGGCGGTGTACCTTGGTTCTAGCTTCTACTCTCATTCGGTGCCTCAGATCAGGAAAAGGGACCATATATTGCCCTTTGACTTGATTGTTTCTCAGTTCCATCTCCTTATGGCATGATCAAGATTCATATACTCGATGGTTTAGTGATGCAGCAGATTGTACCAGTGATTCCCAGCTGTGTGTGAGATGTTTCAGACTCCATGAGGGGTGGCTCTTCAGGTAGCCCTCCACATACCCAGATGAGTTCTCTACTACAACCTCGGATGCATCTCCATATATTTTATGTTTTAGGCCTTAGCAGCTTGGAGCACCTTTTTAGTTTGCATGTATCATTCATATTTTCAGAGCCATTTCCTGTTCTACACAGCCTCTTTGGTTGTACTTATATCTCATGTACTTAGATATTATTGTATAAGTCTTGGCTATTATCCTAGGCATAGTATGTATGTGGGATCCATTATCATGTTTTTATTTGGCCAATGTTTATCCCAGCATGTAGTATATAGTTCAATCCCATGTTCGTTGGACGCATCATTATTCTTTGTACTTTGTTATCTCGGCGGGCATAGGTATGCCTCACTCGCCTCTTGTAGAACAGGTACTCACTCATAAAAGAGACTTTTCACACCTGTAAGTCTCACCTCCTTAGGGTCTTGTCCTCTTGTGCTTCAATCTTCCTTATATTTCTCCCTCCCTGACTCCCCCTTCAGTGTCTAGTGATTGAGTTCTTACAACGTACTTCGGTCATACGATTAGCTCCTAACACTTGCACGCTGGGGGGCAATCTGTTACACCATTTTTTGGTCATCTAACCTGCTACTATTAGATGGAATAAAGTTCACCATGTAAGACAAATTTTACCATAGCAAAATTGCTTTCACTACGAAAAAAAACTTAGTAATCCATAATTTATTAAGTTTTTTTTGGTCTAAACAGGAAACCCCATGAGGAATAATTGAATAAGTCCTTATTTGTTTGATTTTCCTCAAGGGATAATTAATTAAACCAATGTTTAATTAATATTCCTAGTCATATTTAACCCAAAACAAGAAAATCGATAAGATAAATCAGCATTTATCTTATTATTTTCTAGGAATAATTATTTAAATAATATTCCTTGTTAAATTTGACTAAATCATTTATAAATAATTGATTAAATAATTATTTGTTTAATTATTACTTAAAAACATTCTTGAAATAATAAATAAATCATTTATTTATTTATTATTTCTAAATAAAGGGATTTGACCAAATTCAAATTCTTTTTCCCTCCAACAGAAATACTAAAATATTCCATAAAAATTGGATCTTGATTTGGTTAATAATATTTTAAATATGCACCAATATCTAGAATAACTCGATATTTTGTTATAAATAGAAGGGATTTTCCATTCATTCACTACCTTTTCTTTCCTAAAGATCACTCTCGATCTATACTTTTGGTCTGACTTTGATCCTCCATCATTGTCATATTTTCCTACTTTTTGCTTGTGAGCTCCCTCTGAGTTCCATTTTTGTCTAGGTTTTTTGCACCATCAAGAAAGAGAGATCTTAGATCTTATGCACTGGGGACATACAAGAAGCCATCCCATTGAGGGGGATTGGTAACATCTTTCTATGTTCCCCTCCCAGGTGTCATAATAAAAAATATTCTTTAAAAATTCTTGTCTTGTCCATTGGATGCATGGAGCAACTCTTGCTTATTATTTGTTTTTTAATGTCTTTAACCTCATAGATCTAGATTTCTGTAGCATTTATTCTGATCACTAAATGCAGATATAAGGAAATTGACAACCATATTTGATGTTAGGGCTATTTTTTATGCACAGCTAAAGTGAGCATTTTTTGTACTCTTGCGATTAGAATTCACACTAACAGGATCTATATTGATTCCTTGAGAATTTCTTGCACAAGTCACAGATTTGATCAAAAGGTTTCTAGGAAATATATCATTGTCCTAAAAAATTAAAATTATTCCTCACATCATCAGTAAGTCCACGTAAGAACAAGGTCCTAATGGTACTTAGATAAAATTTGTGCTTTGACCTTTGAAGGATATACATGAATCTCTCTAACTAGTCCTCTAGGGTCTCATCATCATTTTGCACAATAGTAAAGATTTCATCTTGAATATCTCTATTTTTACTATATTCCTAATATTTTGACAAGAACACTCTCTTCATCTATTCCCAAGAATCTATAGTGTTTCCCCCTAGTCTCATGAACCAACGCAATGCTGCATCCTTGAGAGTTGTAGGAAACAAATTTAATTTCTAAGCATCAAAAGAGTAATCAAAACTCCTACACAAAATATCAAACTTAAATAAAAAAGAGTTTGGGTATTCACGTGCCTTACCATAGAAATGAGGAAGAGTTGATGGTGGTATATTATTCATTTTCACAATTACATCATGATCCACAATTGGGAATCCAAAAGTGGATTGTTCCTCATTAACCTGATTTTCACCAGTTCCCTCGACATGGTCCTCATGATCTACCATTGTTGTTCTTCTAATTGAACTTCTCTCAATAGGTGATAAGGTTTACTATGGGTTCTAATAGTCTCCTTCTTCCCCTTCGTAGGCTGTGTCACTCTTGGACTACTGTTTCCGGAGTCCAAGTGGATAGTTCCTGCATGATGAGCCCGGGTTCGTTTGGATTTGCTACCTACAAAAGAAGGCCGAATATGAGATTTTTTTTTTAGATTTATTAGTATTTCCTCAGCCCTTAGTGTGCTTCAGACCCCTACCCATTTTAGGCATTCATTTCAAAAAAATGACAAAAGAAAAAATCAATAAAATGTTGCAATTAAAAGTAACTCAACACCTAAAAATTCCTTCAATCAATAGTAGCATGTGCAGAAAAAATATTAGTAGACTTACCCCTTTTGCAGAAAAATGAAAAATTCTTAACAATTCAAATCGCCTTCCCAGCAACGGCGCAAAAATGTTGGGTGTGGGAATCATAGTTAATAAAACTCCTTTCAACACTTAATTGTCAACCCGGGGTTCATAAACTTAGAAACGAAGCACAAGAAATGCCAGAAGTGGTATGAACTTTCCCTATCTATTCCTACTTCTCAAATCAAGATCTTACAGAATTGAAAAGAAAGATTACACAAAAATTTACACCCAAGAAGTTCTAGTGTTGGAAAGCGAAAGAAAATACTTTGCAAAGAAATCAAATAAAGGAACTTTCACACTTGTTGTAAAAAAATTGAATGGTTAAATGAAATTCTATGTTTATCTCCAGTATGGGTGTTTGTGGGTTCACAAGTGGGCCCTTGGAAAGATTCACCTTCTTAAGCATTTTCCTTCTTGCACCAAGTTGTTGTTCTTGTACTCCTACAATCTTCTTTCACTAGTACAAGAACAATACTTAGGTGCTTGAAGTATATTTTTCACTTTCACTGGATATTTATGTCTTCATGCAGGGGTTTCAAAGCTTCTGGCTTTGAGCACTCTGTTCCTATAATAGGATATTGGTTCCTGTACCAAAACAAAGATTCACTCACCAATTTTCCAATTACTTTCGAAAAAAGAAAGAGCATGTTAATCCATGAAAGAAATTTGCAAATAGTGAATTGTAATTTTGAAATAACTTGCACATGAAAATGAAATGCTTCAACCAAATTGAATGTTGTAATGAAAACAACTTTGAAATAAAATAAAATAAAAAACTCCAAAAATTTAAAGACACTTTCTCCAATGCAATGAAAGAAATAACTCAAGCATGACAACAGGTTTTATCCCTGCGATAGTTACTTACATAAACCAGATCTGCCTCTAATATTTGTAGACTTAGAAAGGTTCCTTTTAATTGTTCAGATTTATGTTTTTAATTCTTTCCTTTTAGAAATATAAATTGCAGGCACAGATCAATGTAATGTAACAACATTTTTTCATCAGTTAACCAAATATCTTTTAATTCCTAAGATTTAACTCTTAATATAGAAAAGCCTCTTATTTACTAATCAACATTCACTTGAAAAAATAAATCGAATTCTTGAAAAGGAAATGAAATGAAAGAATCATGTTGTGATGAAATGAAAGACTAAGTTGCAGACATTATAATCGCACTAGTGCATGAATGTGCTTGCACTACTCCAGGCAGAAATCAATTACGATTCATGGAAAAGAAAATGACTAAAAATAAATCAAACTGTAATTAAACACATAATGGATCTGTCACACTTGACTGTTAAGGAAATGAAATCATAATTCTTATAAATAAATGAACTAAAAATTCAATTCACACTTTCCATAAATAAAATTAGCATGCACACCTTTAACTAGACGAAAGCACGAGATGGAAAACGAGTTGGGTTGGCTGGCCCTAGCCAACCACCTCATTTCTCGTTTAGGAAATGTAAAAATTTAGCACTCAAAGATACATAAATGATAGATCAAAACACGAGATGTAAACAACATAGCGTAGCTCCTTGTATTAATTTGATTCAGCAAAAATACATGATAAATATAGATCTAACCCAGAATGAGGGCTACAACACAAATTTACAAATTTTCTAGAGTTATAGTAGCATGGCTATCAGTCTATAATTTCCTATCTAAGATCTATATTTATACAATCCTTTCAGCCTCGGCCATAACAAAATTACGTAATTTTATTCTAATTCCAGCCTTTCGGCTTGAACGAAATAACAACCATAATTAAAAAATAAGCCATCGGCTATAATAAAACGCTAACTATTCGTTGGCCGACGATCCAATCTTTATTTGTATCCATGATTATCCTCCGCTCTGATTTCCACTCAAGATGGCCACAGCTGAACAGGTCGAGCTGGAGCCAAAAATCTCGCATTAAGTAATGAGCCATTGCAGAAGTCTAGGAGCGGTTGGTTGCGAACGATGCAGGAATCTTCCTGCACTAGACCATGTTGATTCGACATTAATACATTCGCTTATCAAAATACTTTAGGAAGAGAAATATTAGTTGCAAGAATATAAAAGGCATAAAATTAATTTAAAAATCATTAATTAAGTACTTATTGAACCTTAAGTATGAAATATAAACTAGTGCAGGGATAGGACAAGATTCTTGGACTAGTGCATGTATACGAAAGTTTGTGAGGATAAACAAAGGTTTATGATCGTGATTTTAAGGTAGGAAAGGGGTTAAAAATGAGGCATTTTCACCTACTAACAATATGTAAATATTTATGTTGAAGTGAACTTTATTAATGGCCTTCCATAAGATATGTTTCTCAAAGTTGTATGCAAAATTTTGAAGCAAAAACTAGATTACAAACAAGTGACTTTTAAATGTAAATCATTAGATCAGTATGGTCATTTAATGCATGTTATCCAAGGTATAAGGTAAGTGAGGATACTTTTTAAAAACTTTTCAGAAAAGGAGCAAAGCCCTACTTAGTGGAAAGGAGTCATGGAATGCCATGATCCAGGTGGATATTGGTGGCCACCCGCCTATTCCACTTAGGGCCCCACCATTGTCTCTTTCAGTTTTTTCACAACTTACTATTTTTAGCAGTTTTTCGGGTCCTGAACTTCCGAAGCCATTTTGAAGCCCCAAACGAAGATAGTATGCCGAAGTTACATCCCCAGGAAGTTGAAACACCAATTTACCCAAACATGGCCCATAGTTTTGGCGCTTCATCTCCTAGGGTTAGGTTTTTGGACGTTTAGAGTTCTCCATTGTTTCTCCATAATAAATAGGCCCTCGAGCCTCATTGTAACACAGTTCAGAGGTTTGTAGCCGCCACATCTCTTCTAAGAGATTCTCTACTAGCACCCTAGCTATTTTATTTCCATCATGTTTGTAAGCATAATTCTATGATTTGATATTAATGAAATGAAGCCTTATTTACGTTGTATTTCTATGTTTATGGTTATTTCTATATTCTTTTGCGTTCCTGCTTAAATCCGGATCAGTGGTATCAGAGCGGTCTACTTTTTCTCGATCCTTCTTTGCATGTCCCCAATGAGGTCGGGGTATAAGGATTTAGGGCTCAATCTGGTGGAACCTTTGCAAGATCAGCCTTGCAAACCCCGACAGAAGCCCATGGGGGACGAAAAGAAAGATGAGGGAGTAGGAGATCCTATCAAAATATTCCTCAAGGAGGCCCTCGAAAAAAAAAGGAATGCGATGATGGATAACTTTTCCAAGATCCTTCAACGACTGCCCACTAGTGGTACATCTGCATCCAGTAGCCACTCTAGAGGCGTCACTCCCTTTAAGGTACTAGTAAACTTTGAAATTTCCATATTTGAGGGTCAAATAGATGCAGATGCCATAGATAAGATGGTTGAATCTATTAGAAGGATATTTCTCAGTTCATGACTTTTTCGACCGGCAGACGATTATTTTTTCACTCCTCAAAGCTACCCCCCATGTCATGGACTGGTGGGAAACCTACTGTGAGAAAAAGGACAAGACAGAACCCTCTCTGTTCTCAGCTGTACCCACCCGGAATTCTTTCCGAGATGCCATCAAGGAACAATACTATCTCATGGGGACCTATGAGGACAATTACATACAATGGACCATGCTACAACAACAAAGGGATCAAGATGTGCATGAGCTAATGAATTGTTCCATACCCTGCGCAAAAAATTGGGTATCAAAGATTCAAAAAAACATTTGGTGCTAAAGTATCGTGGTTTTCTGCACAGATACATTCAGGAGGAAATGGAGTTCCTCGACATCTCCTCTCTTGGTACGGCATACCGGTATGCTACCAAGATTGAGCAGAAATTCAAACAGAAGAAGCAAGACTTTGGATCTACGAATCAAAATCAAGGTAAATGTTCCCCCAAACCACAGAAAAAAGGACAAAGCCAAGACATGGCGGCCCAAGAAAACCTGCCAAAGACACAAGCAAAGAACAACACCACGAAGCCAAAGAAGGACACGAGAAAGTGGTGTGAGTTCCATAAGAGCTCCACTCACAACACAAATGAGTGTCGGGCCAAGCGGTCGCTGGTGGCCGAGATGAGCACTTTTGAATTAGATGCATGCTCTGACTCTGAATCAGAACCTGACAAGGTGAATGACCAAGGGAAGCAGATTATTGATGCGGAGCCCAACGCCACTATTGCCACTACAAAGATCCAGAAGGAGGAACCAGAAGATTCAGAGGAGGCAGAGCATCTCTTCCACTTCCAGATGTGGGTAAAGGGTTCCTCGCTATGGTTCACTGTTGACAATGGGAGCCAAAAGAACCTCATTTCAGCAGATGTCGTGAAGCGGTTGGGATTTCCAACCATAGCGGACCCACAACCATACACCATCGGGTGGCTTCACCAAGGACGGGATCTCTGCATCAGCCAGCAGTGTCGCATTCCCTATAGCATCAAGCCCTTCACGAATGAGGTATTGTGTGACATTTCTCCTATTGATGTTTCTAATTTATTATTAGGCCAACTATACTTGTGGAAGCGACATGTTGTGTATGAGTCCCGACCTCACATTGTTATTGTTACTTTGGGAAATAAATTGTACATGATACCAGAGGTACCACTGCCTCCCACTATCTCTTTGGCTACTGCAAAACAATGTAGTAAGCTCATTTCCCAAACCAGGAAGTTTGTTTTCCTGATGATCTGCCCCTAGGGAAAGAAGAAGACTGTGGCCACGACCTAAAAACATGACTCCTCTTCACAACAACAACAAATGGACAAGGTTGTGGAGGAGTACACGGACATCTTCACCTCACCCACAGGGGTGCCCCTACACTGTCAGGTCAAGCACCCCATTGACCTGACCCCAGGTGCGCCGCTACCTAATGGACCGATCTATAGGCACCTTGTTCTGGAGAATGATGAAATCAAGAGGCAGATTCAGGAGCTGTTGCAGAAAGGTCACATCCAGCCAAGTTCACCGCCCTGTGGGAGCCCGATCGTGTTGGTACAGAAGAAGGATGGGACTTGGAGACTTTGTATTGATTATCAGGCGCTGAATAAGATCACTGTTCGGAATAGGTACCCGATCCCATTGATTGATGACCTTTTGGACCAACTCAAAGGGGGAAAATATTTCAGCAAGATCGACTTAAAGTTTGGGTATCGCCAGGTACCAAATGAACCCTCTGATGTGTGGAATATTGCCTTCAAAGCTAAGGAGGGCCTTCTCGAATGGCTTTTCATGCCTTTTGGATTGAAAAATGCTCCCACAACCTTAATGAGGTTGATGGATGACATCTTGCATCCATTCACCAACTCATTTTTAGTGGTATACTTGGATGACATTCTGATCTTTAGCCAGACTTGGGAAGAGCACCTCCACCACATCCAAGAAGTCCTCCAAACACTGCAGCAACACAAGTTGTGTGCCAATTTGGAAAAATGCACTTTTGGCATGACCTAGGTTCAATATCTGGGATACATTATTGATGAAAGGGGGGTGCATGTGGATCCAGCCAAGATCTAAGTCATTCGGGATATGCCAACCCAAACCACCCTAACAGAGCTTCACAGCTTTCTGGGTCTTGCTAAATTCTACCACAGGTTCGTGTTGGGATTCGCTCATATCACTTGGCCCTTGAGTCAAGTCACCAAGGGAGGAGTGAAAGCAAAATTATGTTGGTCGGAATCTCAACAGAAGGCATTCGTAGAATTGAAACATGGCCCATGTTTTTCTCCAGTTCTCACATTACTAGACTTGCAACAGCCATTTGAGATCGAGACAGATGCCTCTAACTATGCTATTGGGGTAGTTCTTACTCAACAGGGGCATTTAGTGGCATATCACAGTGAGACATTGTCCGACATAGTTCGAAAGTATCCCACTTATGACAAAGAAATGTATTCCATTGTGCAAGCTTGTCGAAAATGGAAGCATTACATTTTGGGGAAGGATACAATCATCCATACAGACCACCGACCCCTGCAGTTCATAAAGACACAAGGGAAGTTGCAGAACGATCGCCATCAGAAGTGGTCCACATATCTGCAACCATTTAATTTAAACATCAAGTACAATAAGGGTAGCACCAACAATGTTGCAAACTGCCTCAGCCGACCACCGATCGTGGCCATAACTGTCGTTCTCAACTCTTGTGGGCATGAGACTTCTGATTGGCCGCTTCTCTACAAGAGCAATCCAGAATTCAGCTACACATACAAGACACTCTTGGGGGGTATGCAAGTTCCAAATTTTCACCTCCAAGATGCACTATTATGTCACCTGGGACACCTTTGTGTTCCTTCAAGCGAGCGTGCCAAGATGATATGGGAAACACACTATAGTCGAGTCACTGGGCATTTTGGGGTCGAGAAAATAGTGGCAGTACTGCAAAAGTATTTATATTGGCCAAATCTTCGATAAGATGTCAAGAAGTACATCAGATCCTGCACTACTTGCACCATTGCCAAGTCGACCATCAAGAAGCAAGGGCTCTATACTCCGCTACCTACTCCTATTCGACCTTGGGAATCCATCTCCAAGGATTACATGTGAGGCCTTCCTTCTACTAAGCATGGAAACGACTTTGTTTTCGTGGTCGTCGACATATTCTCAAAGATGGCCATTATAGTGGCCTACAAGAAGAATATCACAGCAGAAGCCACTGCTAAAATCTTCTTTGAATGAGTGTGGTTGCACTTTGGGATCCCACAGTCTATCATATCAGATCGCGACAGCAAGTTCCTCAGCACATTTTGGTCCAGCCTCTAGTCAATGTTGGACACCAAGCTCACCAAGTCCATAGCTTTCCATCCCCAAACTGGTGGCCAGACAGAGGTTGTCAACAGGATGATTTTACACATTCTGTGCATGTACAATTCAAAGCATCCACGCACATGGGATGAGAGCCTTCCCTATGTACAACACAGTTATAACCGAGATCTCCATAGCTCAACCAGCCACAACCCCTTTCAAGTGGGCTTGGGATTCCAACCACTATGTCCCATTGATGTAGCCATGCCATTTGCAGCTACTCAGGCTGATTAAGCTCATGTCCAATCTGAAGCTGAAAAAGCAAACAACTTCATCGAGCACATTCAACACATCTTCCAACAGGTTCATGACATATTGGACAGAGCCAATGCTAAGTACAAGCAACGACATTATCAACATTGGGTACCACACAACTTCCAGGTGGGCGAAAAAGTGTGGCGACATTTGTAGAAGGAGTGCCTCACTAGACCCCACCGCAAGATTTGCTCGCTCTGATATGGGTCGTACACCATCACTAAGGCTGTAGGGAACAATGCCTTCGAGCTCAGTATTCCACCGTTCCTTGGTCTGCACCCAGTATTCAATGTAGACCGCCTTCGTCCCTACTTCCCACCTCTATTAGACACCTCTGACATTGCAGAAGAACTCACACCAAAATATTTAAACCCAAACTACATTGAACAGGCCACCACAAACTATATCATGGACATGCAAATAAATAACACTCGCTGATAGAACATCCAACTGTATCGGGTTGTCAAAGTTGGCCAACTCCTACACCAAGGCAAGTGGTTCACCAGGGACCAAGTTCAACAAAAGTTTCCTCATCTCATGGAGGAACTCAATGCAATGGGGACCATTGCTTCCTAAGGGGGGAGGAATGATCCGTGGATAGTGGACACTGGGCTTATATTCCACACTTGGGGCCCACCATTGTCTCTTTCAGCTTTTTCACAACTTAATATTTTAGTAGTTTTTCAGTCCCGAACTTCGGAGCCATTTCTCAAGCCCCAAACGGAGATAGTATGCCGAAGTTACGTCCCCGGGAAGTTGAAACACCAATTTACCCAAACGGGGCCCATAGTTTTGGCGCTTCATCTCCTATGGTTAGGTTTTTGGACGTTTAGAGTTCTCCATTGTTTCTCCATAATAAATAGGCCCTCGAGCCTCATTTTAACACATTTCAGAGGTCCGTAGTTGCCACATCTCTTCTCAGAGATTCGCTACCAACACCCTAGCTATTTTATTTCCATCATGTTTGTAAGCATATTTCTATGATTTGATATTAATGAAATGAAGCCTTATTTCCGCTGTATTTTTATATTCTGTTACGTAACCCAATAGATATAGTTTGGCATAAATCATGTAACCTTTTCTTCTTTATTGTATGGAAAAGTAAATTTTTTTATTAAAATATCAATTAATCAAATAATCTTTAAATTATTATTATTGTATTTTAAAATTTTTAAAACCAATTTATTTTATTAAAAAATACTATATTTAAATATAATATCGTAATTAATATCATCATAATAACTACAATATTAACAAATTCCCATTGCATTTTAACTAATTATTGAATCAACCACTCTCATTTATATGTTATGTATACACAAAAACGTCTCTCATCATCACGATAATTGAACCAAACCCACTTCATTTATATATTATTTCTATAAAAACAATAACTTCTCCAAACCTATCAAATTTCCTTTGGATTAAGCACACTTAATGGTTAACAACATGTGTTTCCTCTTAAGAGGTGGAAATTTCAACTCCAAAAGCAGGAGTGTATGTACATCTACGAAAATTTTAATAATCAAATCACTGATTGATTGGGTCATTGATTGGTTTCATTGATTGGGTTCACGGGAGGAACGCCCTTGAGGTCCCCTCCCTTCACCATTGGATGGCTAATATCTCGTTTTTGCTGCCATCCTTCCTTTCTCGTCTCTGATACATTTTGTTTTATGTCAATTTCGAGATGGTCACCGATCTTTTTGATGCCTGGAGTTTTATCCATGAAGTTCCCGAGAAGTATGTTGTCGGTTTTATTCTCTGTTACTTTGAATTATGTAAACTCCTCTTTATTATTAATGAAGGACGCTTGTTTTTTTTGTTGAAAAGAAAAAGTCTGTTGTCCCATAAACAAGAAAATATCATACATCAATTTGATATTCAACTTGATTCTAACCTTAAAACTAAATTATTATATTCTAAAAATCTATATTTCAAACAATGTGAAAAACATATCTATATTGGTCGATGATATATATATATATATATATATATATATATATATATATATATATATATATAACTTATAAAAGAAATGACATTTTTCATGTTAGATCTAAGACTTTTGTGATCCATAATGTAGATAAAAGTCCTTATCTACATTATAATGTAGATAATGTAGATCTTGAGGATGAACCACATTAGCTGGTTCGAAATGTTGACTTAATCCTAATGCTGTGATTTATCCAAAAGTATTTTTATCGACATTTTTCATGATATTTTTTTTTTTTGGTTAATTTTAACCAAAACTTGGTATAAATTTTTAAAAACTTGAGTTTAAGTGGTTTAATTTGTAGAATTCTAGTAGGGTTTTTCAAGGTGTTAAATCCATTTATGCATCCAAAAATGTATTTTAGGCAACAAAAAGTCACATTCGTACTTGAAATTGTATGACCACATTCGAAAAAAGAAAAAAAATATTTCATCTATAAATTAGATTATTCCTCTCTCTATATAAATGTGACATTGTTTAAACTCTATTCATTATTATAAAAATGATTTCAATATTCTAAAAATTTGTAAAAATTCAAATCTTTCAAATTTATTAATTTAAAATTATAATTTATTAATTTTTAATAAAATTTCAAATAAAATCAATTTTATAAAAAAAAAATTCCAAAATCAATAAAATATCTTCGAAAAAATTTGAAAAATTCCATCGAAATCAGACCCAAATGTCCGCACGATTACCACCAACATTCGATGAATTGACGTGAATACGAGGGGAGGAAGAAGTCAAATATTGGGTCCACACTCTTTTCTACCAAAATTGGATTTCGATGTGATCCCGGATGGATTGATGTGAATACGAAGGGCTCAGGCTCAGGCTCTAGAAAAGCTATATATAGCTCAGGCTATGGATTGTGAAGATGATTGAGAGACAAGGAAAAAAAAAAAAGAGGGGGAGAAGGACGCTCATACATGCCCACCAATCTTGGTGTGCCTTTCACAATAAGTCATCAGCGCGCATCTCAAACCTCCTCCCCGTTCCCGATACCTACTTTTATCTGCTAATTCTCCCCGTATTCTGGCTATACACAGCTTTCTCGACTTCATGATTACGAAATTCACAGGTAGATTTCTCCACTATTTCTCTCGATATTACCGTTCTAACTACTTTGTCAGCTTAATAACAGTGAAATTCAATTATTTATCTGTATTTTCCATAGGCAATGAAATTGGATTTCTATGTCTTCTTTCTAGTTTCATACAGGGTTCCATGCCTGGGAATTAAATAGAGGGAAGTTGCATGTTGACATATCAAAGTTACAACTACTTTTCTACTGATTTAAGGCAGGGTTATTAAACTACATAAAAGAAGTATATGTTGAGTCTCATGAAGTTTCAATGAGATTTAGTCAATTATCATTTATCTTTACAATAGGGTTTTCATGTTATTCCGTGTGGAGTTGGGATAGAATTTGTATTTGAATAGGAAATCTAACACATTTCAATAACTCTAATTTATCTTTTATTCTCACTTTTCAACATAATGCATCTAGAAATATTTTTGTTTAAATATCTTTCTTTCCCTTTAAAAAATTATAGTGATTAAAGTGATCCAACAAAGCCATATGACTTCTATGCATGTGAATGAATAGAAGGGGAGTTGTCTCTTGAAATATAGTAGTTATGATGGCTTCTCCACTACTCTCAAGCATTGGAGTTGTTAAAATACATTGGAGTTATCATAGTGCAAAGGAGTAATTGCGCCAAGCCCTCAGAAATCTCAATGAGATCTATCCAATGGTCATCCATTTTCATAAGAAAAGTATGCAATAAAAGATAGTGAGTTAATACGTAAAAGTTTGAGTCCAATATTAATCTCACAATCTAAAATAATACACCTTGAAATGCATTCACTTGAATGCCTCCTCTTTCTTCATTCCATAAGGGCTTCCATCCATGGGAATTAAATAAAAAGGATTTGTAAGAGAATGCACCCAAAATTATTTTTATTTAAATTTTTCATCTTCCCCGCTTAGAAGTATTTCTATCCACTAGAATCAATAAGAGCTAAGTTTCCTTTTGAGATATGTTAATTATAACATGCCCCAAGCCTTGGGAAATCTCAATGAGATCCACCCAATGGTCATCCATTTTCATAAGAAAAGTATGCAATAAAAGATAGTGTGCTAATACTTCAGAGTTTGTGTCCAATATTAATCTCGCAATCTAAAATAATGAACCTCGAAACAAGTTCACTTGAATGCCTCCTCTTTCCTCATTCCATAAGGGTTCTATACATGGGAATTAAATAAAATAGATTGGCAAGAGAATGCATCCAAAAATATTTTTATTTAAATGTCTCATCTTCCCCAGTTTAGAAGGATTTATATCCACTAGAATGAATAAGAGCTAAGTTGCCTTTTGAGATATCTCAATTACAACAATTTATCCATTACTCTTAAGTACCAAAGTCATTTTCATGTTTGAAAGGAGCATTCATTGAGTTTTGGGGACCCTTATTGGGATACACCAAATGGTCACATATCTTTGTGAGAGGGTTTTTGTGTTTTTTTCTTTTGAAGTTAGAGAAAGATTTTCTTTCAAGTTGGAAATTGTCACATGACAATGGTAAAGAAAATAATGCAACCAAAGGCAACATGTTAATACTCCAATAATTTGAGCCCAATGGCAATCCCCAATTTCTAAGCCAATGCACCCAAAAATACTTTTACCTAAATATCTCCTCTTTCCCATTCCAAAGGAACTTCAATGCATGGGATTCAACAAGAGGGGAATTAATCTTGATATATTACAATTTAAATGACTTCTCTACTATTATTAAGCACTAGAGTCATCATAGTGCACAAAAGGAACAACAACTAAGTTAAGAAGTCATACTTAACTTCGCCCAATCAAAATACATCTTTACTACTTTAGGCTTCCATGTTCTTCTTTTGGATTTGGAAAGACATGTAATTTTGGTTGGAAGCCACCATATAACCATAGTAAAAAATGAAATATATAAATATATAGTGAGTCAAGGAAATGAGAGTAGTTGGGTGATAATTGTTCACGGCAATGATGGACCACTTGACAACGATATCTCCAGTGACCCTACATGTGCATAGCTAGTGGATAATTTAGGAAAGGGGCTTGTCACAATACTTAACATGCTTATGGAAAAACCCAATAGTCATAACACAACCAACCATACATGTAACATATGGATGACTAGGAAAGAATTAGAAAAAAGGGGAATCGTGAATAAGAGTGCGACTAAGGAAAGGTTCCAAAGCAGTGAAATGTTGTTGGACAAACACATGGATATTCAATAGAAAACTAAATCCCAAAGTGCGAAAAAAAATCGATGTCTTTAATTATGCATCGAAACATTTAGACTTTGAAACTAGCGAGATAGGAAACATGACAAATAAAAAATCACAATAACCGTTAACAACAAAAATAAAAGTTAGAAATTATTTCTATAACACTATAAAAAAAAAGCCCAAAAACAAAACTTAAAATGTCCTACTCAAAAAATATTGGAGTCATTAAAAAAATTTGTGTCTATTAAAACATCAACACAATTTTATAAAACAAAAGATTATACTTAAATACTTCTTAATAACAATAATAATTATTATGTTTTCTTATAAATTTCATTTCTCATTGATAAAAAAAATATTTATAAACTTTTTAAAAAGTAATTAATAACTATAAATTTAGAATCATAAATAATAATATTAAATAATAAAAATATAATTTCATAGATTCGTACATATTTTAATAGTTATTAGTAACTATACATTTTCATTAATAATAATAATATGGAAAATGCCCGATAAAAAAGGATTTCCAAACAAATATTTAGTTTTCATTACATTCAAAACTGCCACTAAATTGGAAAGAGCTAGAAGTTGCACACCACCTAGAAAGCACATGTCAAGATGCTGGTAAATTGGAAGAGCAAGCCTTGTGAAGCTATTTAGAAAAAGCATTTTTTTAACTTTGTTGTTGGTATGAGCCTTTCAAGTATTGAAAATGTGTGTGTATTTAAACTATACATGACTAAATTCACGAAACAAAACAAAGAAATGAATGAGAAGACATCCAAGTTATTCTTACCACCTGCATCATGACCAAATTGACAAACACAAACTCAACTTAAAAGACATAGTCTTAATTAAAATAAGAATAAGACGTTATGTCCAATGTTCAAGGCCATTTAAGTACTTATCGTAAAGATCGATTAATGGGCAAATCGAAATTAAAAAATTATATTCGTGGTCACTCACATCGGATATATAGATGCTTACAGGGGATATATTTAATAAGATTTTTATACAAATGAAAAGAGGTTTATATATATTAGGATGATGATTAATGTTTATTAAGATTAGTTATGGTTTAGTAGACTTTAAGAATGTAAGAAATTGATCGAAAAATTTTAATATATTATTTTTATGTTCAAAGAAAAAATAAGAGAATTATTATCATACTACTATGGTTTTGTTATCTTAATTGGTGTGATATATATTTTGAACATTAAAATATATTTGTCTATATATACTTTTCATAGTTGTTAGTTGGGGTTATCCCAAGTGGTTGGAAGGACAGAACAAAATCTTCCTCACCTAAGCTCAATTCCCCGCAAGTGACATGACATATGTTAAAAGTATTGATAGTATACGTATATTTCTCATATGTATTATACAACATTGTACAAACATGTGAATTGAATTTAGCTTGGTTGGTTGGGTGGAATAGTTGGTATCCTCCTCACCAAGGTTCAAGTCTTGTAAGTTGACATGTTGACACTCTAGAACAAAGTAACTCTTAAGTGAGTTTATACTAAGGGTTGACTTAATACCAGCAACCTCTATCTTGTCTTTGGGCTAAGTGGGAGGTGTTGACTTGCTTCCCTAATATCCATGGAATGCCCAAAGTTTTTCTTTGGAATATATATAACTTTAAAATTGTCTTTTTCACTAGAATGCAAAGATTAACTTTTATTTTCAAATGAAAGGTTTTGTTGTATTAGTATTTTATGAAATATAAAACATTTATTTTTCATGAGATAATTAAATTATATTAATTATAGTCATAATATTGTGTTATAATAGTATTAATTGATATACATTTTTTGAATTAATTCATGCCAAATTTACATCATGAGGATCTCAAAAATAAACGATTATTGGCTGCAAGTTTATCGGATTTGTTCGCCCAAAGTTAAAAACATAAACACATTACAAAAAGACACATCAAACTAGATAATTGTAGACATATAGCCCAAAATGAGAAAAAGGTGCCTAGAAGCTAAAAAAAAACCTATTATCATCCTTGGTCCTAAAGAAGAGTTGGAACCAGGATGGCCTACCCATTACTTGGAGGGAGAGGTTGAAAAGCATCCTGGACATGGGCTACCATATGCTCAAGTCTATCGTCCAAGCTCCCCAACCTATTTTTTATCCTTCTTTTCCTACAACAGAGGGTAACCATCCGTTCTATATTTCTCCATTGATTTTGCTGGAGGTCATTCAAAAAGTTGGTCACCTCATATATGTCATTATGTCAGGTCTAAACAAGCTAGTCCAAGACCACTGAAACATGTTGAAGCCTTTTCTCTAATAATTCAAAGGGAGGAGGTATCTCAAACTTGCCTGGAGACCATGGTTGCGGAGGGACATAGTCTTCTCCTAAATCTCGAAATTATCCCCGATGGCTTGCTCCTTGGCCATGACACCCCACTTTCTTTCTCACATGACCTCACTGACGAAGCATGCGGTTAGGATAAACCAAGAGGCCCCAACTATCAGCAGAATAAATTCTCACCATAGTATTCTAGGTTACGCCACCAGTCCACCTCCCTTCATCGTCAACACCAGGGACATAAAGACAAGAGACAAAACTTTGAAAATTATTGTTAACACCCGAAAAATGAAGTAAGTACCCCAAACGAGACCACTCTAATATGTTCCACAGACAACACCAACAAACTAGTCTTCTACCGCAACCAAGGCTTACCTATGGACATACTAGAGTTGTGACATCAGTGCTCTATAAATAGTCAAATTCTCGTATAATTCCTACACCAACCACCCAACCACCCAGGCAAAAATACATACCAATGGAAAATACCTACACAAACAAACAATTCAATTGAATCGACAAGGCTTACCTAAGGTGAGAAGCTCAGAATGTCTGTTGACTCGACGTGTCTATGCTCCTCCCTTCACTGTGCCTTCACATCTAGGAATATACAATACCCCCAGGGATGAAGAAGGTTGATAGCTTGAACTTGGATCCCACACTCTCCTCCACCTAAATTTATTTTTGGCATATACTTCAATACGACCATGCTCGTTACCACTACTCCTCGTCGCTTGGTTCATGAGGGATGGAACTGTTAAAGTTCCACCTCCTCATCGCTTTGTTCACAAGGGATGGAATTGTTAAAGCTACACCCTGCAGACATAAGCACCAAAATTCCTTCACCACCAATGGTGTCATAACTTCCCACCAACAATAATGTCGAAAACTCAACGCTTGAACCAATTTACAACTCATTACCTCTAGATGATCCATCTTCATTATGCTAGGGAAGGCATGCATAGCACGCTCTATTTAAGCCTAATATTACGTGGACAAGGGTGACAAAGCACTCATTGTAACCACTCCACTGCCATTTATCACACTGTACATAATTAGTTGGTATAAATATTAAATATAATATTATAATAATTAATTTTCAATTTAATTATAAATATAAATTTTAAATCCCGGATGCGGATGATGATTAGCAGGCCATCGATGGAGGCATTGGAGAGCGACAGGGTCGTCTTGCCACTTGCAAGCACTCGACCATTGTACTCCCTCCATAAATTCGCTTGCATGTGCTAATACAATCGCCTCTCCACTCCTCAACCGCATTTACTTTGTGTGCTTGCCGACTACCATGGCCTTCATGCTTGCCTTTAACACTCCTCGGCACCCCCCATTCTCGCTCATCGCCTTCATCTCCGCTCCCGCATGGTTCTCTAGACCCGCGGTAGCTGGCCATTCCTCACCCTATAATGATACATAGAGCACCGCGAAGCGTGACCATATTTAGCCTCCACCGCTCTTTGCTCGTACTCGGTGCCTTTCCCGCCCGGCCTCTTCCCCAATCCGCCATCTCGCCTCCCGACAATTCGGGCTCTCACATAGCTTTCCACGGGTCGACCATGATGCGTAGGCAACGAATGTGTTACGTACGTGGGGGCGGTGGTAGAGCCGATGAAGGAAGGAGCAAGTAGTAGTTCTCGTGGTGGTAGAGATGGTCAAGGAAGAAGCGGCAGAGTAGTAAGGTCGTCCGGGCTTATTCGCCAACAATAACAAATGAGGCCGTATTTCAATTTAGCAGCGCTTTAGACAAGCCGCGCATCACCACAAAGATCACCGTGGTATTTTAGGAAGAGCCCTCCGATGCTCGCTTTCTGTGCTCTCGAAGTGTAGTTGGAAATCCACTATATCGAAACAAAGCATCCTCCTATTACCAAAAAAGTCCAATGCCCTTCCGATAAAGCCAAGCATAAGCAATTCTAGTAGTGCGATGGACGAGCAGTGGCGCTTCGCAAGTGAGGACTCGGAAAGGAAACATTCCAATTCTCCCTCCTCTACGAACACTTTGCCCCGATTGATGAAAACAAGGTCAGTGGATGCCCAGGATGAAGACTACAACTACCCCTATCCCGGAAGAAACTCCACCTCCGGATGGAAAAAAAGATGATAGCTAATAGGTTCATAGGTCTTCTTAACTCTTTTTGGTTTTTTGGCTTCAGTTTCAAAGTAGCTATGGAAACGTTGTCTGGTTTTCACCTTAGTCATGCTAGCCCTTTTTGTACTTTCAGTTTTTTGTTTAAAACAATGTATGCTAGTTTCCCGCTAATGGGCAACAATTTTGAGTCGGTTTCCCGGTCATGGGTGACTTGTATTTTGGATTTTCTGAATATGCTTCTCTCCAAAGCAGTTAGCTAGTTCTCATAAACTCGGAGATGGAGCCTCGCTATGTACAATATGTGCCATTATAATAGATTAAACTTACTTAGAAGAAAAAAAAATATATAAATTTAAAAAAATATTAAAATAAACACTTTTTCAAATTTAAAATTGTTTATTATTTAACTTTTTTTTTCATATGATAAATAATTATTTATATGCTTTATTACAAACTAGGTTGAAGGAGATGCTAAATAAGGATCTACATGTATGGGGACTACAAATAAGCTTGTAAATGTTTACTAACTATATAAGTATAATATTAAATATATTTTTCATAGTATATATGATCTTAAATTATATAGAATATGATATCAAAATTTTAATATAAAATTTTGAGTTTTATAAATGTTTTTAGAAAAATTATGTTATATAATGATGAAAATTAAATTTAAAAAAAAAATTAATGAATTTGATTTTATTATTTTTTAAGATCTTAATTTATAAAAATAAAAATAGGCTAACTTATCGAGATTTTAATTGGTAATATTTTTTTTTCAAGCTTAACTACACACCTAATACATCTATTCACACATAATTCAAAATTTTATAAACAATATAAACAATTTATTATTAATTTAATAAATTAATAAGTGAAAAAATATGTTTTTTTTGAAAAAAAATTCTAAAATTTTTTGTTGAAAATTATACTTGAAATTTTGGCCATAAAACTTTTCTTTTAAGAACTTTGATTTATTTTAAACCTTCACATATCATTAGAATTTAGAAAACATAAATAAACAAGATAAAATTTTTAATTTAGAAAACATTAATAAACTAAATATAATTTTACTTAAAAAAATGCTTTCTTTTAAAAGAATTAAGTTTATTCAATTATTAACTCATTCCATGATTTATATATAATGATAAAATAAAATAAATCTTTCTTATAACACTCAATTCTAATTTTAAATAACATTTGAAATTAAGTAAATCATAAAAGTGTTAGAATTATTAAATATGATAATTTGTTAAACAAATTTATTAAAAAAATATTGTGTGGCACAAATGAGAAAAAGAAAAGAACAAGCAAAGAACAAGCAGTACACATATATAGAGAATATACACATATATTGAATATATTTTTTTAGCGGTATTTTTATTTTTTTTATTAAAAAAAATTATATAATTTAAAAAAAAAACAAAAAAATTATAATATTTTTTCCTTCCAAATATGTGTAACTTGTCATAAGCACTACAAATCAATATATATGGGTCTCCTTAGTAAAAAAACCCTATATTATAAGCATGTTTTTTTTAAGTGCAACGTTTATCATGTTTATGGTCATTTTACCAAAAATAGCTAAAATATTTAAGAGGAGAATCCCCCATAAAGTGTTGTTGACCATATAATTTAGGTTCATGATGCTTCATAGAAAGCATAAAAACTCTTAGTGTAAGGGGCCACAAAAATCAAATACATCCTAAGAATGATAATCCGAATCAAGCAATAACAAATTTGAAGCTCCCTGGAAATCTAGATGATTTGAAAAAGGAAAACAAATGGGAAGAGAAATAATGGGAGATCTTAAATATATTTGGGTTTACCTTGAAGGTAGTATAGATCCATCCAAGTCAGATATGGAGCTAGAGATCCTTGCCCCCAATGGAGATAGATGAGGAGGAAGAATGTGTCAAAAAATGCGAGCAAAGCAAGTCTCAATTTGACTATGTCTTGGTCAAATAGAGAAAATTTGAATTTCCACATCAGTAGATAACTTGAAGGCGTTAACTTGTGTGACATGGTTCTTGTCACTCGATTAGCTTATTAAAGTCGAGTTATAGGGCTTGGAGTTCAGTTA
Organism: Pinus albicaulis; assembly: GCA_034641835.2. Taxonomy (NCBI): domain Eukaryota; kingdom Viridiplantae; phylum Streptophyta; class Pinopsida; order Pinales; family Pinaceae; genus Pinus; species Pinus albicaulis. Next base: position 77,357 of record JAXQQM020082122.1, read on the forward strand.
AGCATGTGTGATATCTAATTTGTAGCAATCAAGGTCGGTTATACCAATTTTTAAGTTAAACTAGTTCTAATTGTTGATGGAACTAGTGGAAGGTCGATTGTGTTAATTTTTCACAGTGGCTATATTGTTATTTTATTTAATAATTGCATTTCTTCATCAACACATTAAGTTCACCCCATAGAATCATAACATTATTCCGATTTACATCATGATTCATCAGCATATGCAACTATGTAGAATGAATAATAACATCATCATCAATGTAGTGGAACATAAAGGAACATAGGAAGAAAATCATGCACACATAGAGACACCATGATCGGTCTGAGACCGGGGAAAAACCCACTATGGGGAAAACCCTTGCAAACACTTCTTCATAGATCATCATAAAATGATTTGGAAAACCAAAGTACAATGATCCATTGATACATAGCTTCATAATTGGATAAAACAACTAGCACATCCATAATATAACCATAAAAAAAAATGAAAGGAAAAATATTATTAAGGATTTCTTAAAATATTAAGGAATCATTATTAAAGATGGAAGGTAAATAAAAGGAAAGGGAGGCTATTAAAGGTTTAAGTATTGGAAAAGTGGAAAATGAGATAAATCATTATATTCTAAAGATTTTATTTAAAAAGGGAATATATACATATATAAAAGAATTGAGCCTTTTTTAAAAGAGAATATTAGTGAAAGATTCATTACCAAAGTTTGAAGGAATAATAGTAAAGGATACTGGAAAGAATAATTAAGATTGAGGGTTTATTAAAGGGAAATAATAATATTTTATTATAAATATTAGGAAGGGTCACCCCTAAAAACCCGAAGTTATCCGACAAAATGACATCCAAAACAAAACTAAAAGAGGAAAAATTTCCTAAAAAATTATAGTATGTGTGTCGATGTGCTAATTGAAATCAAAGGGTCACTTACGGCAAAAGAGGTTCTCATATCTATCGATTTTACTCGAAAGAATAATTATGTTAGTACCGAATGTGCTAACTAATTAGTGATCCCCGAATCAAATATAATCGAAGAAAAATTCATTTAACGCAAATAACAAACAATACAACATAGAGAATTTACACCTAATTATTGGGCGATAATCCTTTGTCTTGCAATTCACCGTTAAAACCTTATTTTCCAATAATAGTGATATAGTTCTCGGTTCGCTCCGGATGGAATCTCAAGGGTCATTCATCCTTAATACAAAAAAATAATTTTTTTTAACATTCTCCTATAAAAAAGAAGAAAATAACGCTACAGGACGTTAACTTAAAACCAAATTCGATCACTGAAGATATTCAAGAAATTTCAAAAGTAATTTCTCAAGAAGGTAAAAAGGTGATTCAAAATATGCAAAAAGAAGTTGACAAAATCACCACTAATAAGAATGAAGAAGTTGCTCGCCTTAAGGACCACAACGAAAAGTTGCTAATGCAAATTAATAAGCCGAAGAAAGACAAGAAGTCATTAGAAAACAAGGTGCAACAACTTGTCGAAAATGAATAATTGAAACCTTCAAATGTAGAAGTTCAAGTTAAAGAAAAAAATTAAAATTGATCCAATAAATGTCACAACTCAAGAAGAAGACAAGCAAAGTTGCAGAAGATGAAAAATTAGATGTTGTAGTTCCAACAAGGAACATTCTAAGTGAAGTCTCCGTAACCAAATCAATAACATCGACTACTGGAAAAAAAATAAAATAAGGCAAACCAAAAAGGTTCCCTATCGACATCCAAATCATGGGAGCAAACAAATTGACCAAACTATGTATTCAGAACATAATCAACAAGCTGATATTCCGAAGAATACTAATGTTGGTGAAATCCACTCATGTGATCACAAGTCATCACAAGTTTCCAGTCGCAGTAAGATTCCACAGAAGATTTATTTAGGATGGTCCGATCCATTCTCCATGCAACGGTTTCATTTGTCACTTATAAGAACATATCAACTTGTGTCAACCAAGATGACGACCTTGAGAAGAGAAGACATGCGTAGCAAAGACAAGAATCAAGGCCTTTTCATCAACAATATTTGAGGACAAAGCTTTTTGAGGAGGAAGGCAATGTAATGAATAAATTAATGTAAATAATGATTAATTAGTTAAATTAGTAATTAAATTACTTTTACAAGGCAATTTTACATATGTTTTTAGCTTCGGGGGCGCTGCCCCCGAAACCCCCACCAAGGGGGGGCTCCGAAAAGCGCCGCCCGCCCCCCCCTAGACCCCCCCCACGGCAGCGATAACTACGGGCGGCGTTGCCGCCTCTTTTAAGGTACAGGGGGTCCAATGTTGTGATACAAAGTAAACAAGATAATTAGGCTCTACACCCAACATTAGGAACCGCGGGAGAGACTAGGGAGGAAGAAGTGCAAATCTCTAACGATACAAACACATCAGATGATGAGCCTTTGATGGTAGACAACCAAAAACAGACATCAAAGAAATTAACAACAAGAGAACCTGACACCACTCCATCACCAATAATGGAGGAATTAATGAAAGATGTTCCATCAGTTAAAGCTTCAACATATCACCACCCGCATCACCTAGCAAGAAAACAACCAGGAAGGTGGAAACAAATTAGCAACAAGGACAACAACCCCTGGATGACACATAGAGAGGTGCGACGATCCACCCACAACACATCAACACATAAGAACCACCAGAACCCACTTCCATCTCAAGCGAGCAAGACACCAACTAGATTGAGTGTTCACCTTTCTCTGGGATGGTTGGATGCACGTGAATGGTACCAGTGGAATACTCTTTTGAGTAGATCTTATTATTTGTGTTCTTCTTATGTTTCAGGGATGAAACATGTTTAAGGGGGCTGTAATGTAGTATACCTAGGGGGGATAATATAGGGTAAAAAGGGAGGTACCCAAAGGAATAATATGATGTAATAATATAGGAATGATAAATAATTGGGCCATAGTTAATAAATTAAGTGGTTAACCCACATTATGTAAGGGACCGCATGTAGCTAGGGAATAAAGTGATAAGCCCATTGTATTGGATGTGTGGTATTGAGATACCCATGGTATTGCATGTATGAAACCTATATAGAGGCTATAATCTCTCCATTGAGAGATGTCAAGGATTATTGTATGGGAAAGCATATGGCTTGTGGAGTGATCTCCTTCCTTGAGGAGTGAATGTATGGTGTTTCCCTACCTTAAGGGTTTTGATATTAATGAAGATCTGAAGTTTTATCTTCAGTGGTGTTATTTCTTGGGCATATTTTCCATTTTCATATATTTTCTTGTCATATCTACTACATAATGCCACCCATAATTGTCCTGAATTGCCTCGTATCAAGCCCATGGTCAATGTTGTGTTTCCTGAGTCTAAGGTCCCTGAAGCCCCTATTACTTTACCGACTATAGCCAAGAAACCCAAGATTGTTCACACCAACCACCCATGTGCTTTGTATGATCTCCATGGCCATTATACCCACCTCTGTCTCTACCTTGCAGACTACCGCACCTCTCTGGATGTAGTTCGCCAGTATGAGGCCGACCACCATGAGTCTACCTATCCTTTACTTGCGCGTTATGCTTTGGGCGAACTAGAGGACCCATCCACTCCCATTGACATTCCCCCTCCCTATGTCAAGATGACGGATTCTTTAGCCACTATCCTCTACATGTCATCATCTATGAGATCCATGGTGGAAGACCCCTCCGGGGCTTCCCCTTCTGTTTCACCTTACCTCCCTTCAGTGATCACCTTGGGCTCAACATTGGTCAATCCTTCATCTAGTTGTTTTTCTATCACCCTCTATGACGATGCAAATGTGAACCTCTCTTCTCATTATGATGAGTTAGGTAGCTTCGCACACATGGTCTTTCTTCCACTAGTCACCCCATCTCTTATTGCGATGACAACATTATGGAAGAATTTACCACCCTTGACTTTATCTATCCCCCCCTTACATCGAAATCATGCATTGAACTACATACACCTTGTGGTCATTACATTGACACCCAATGTTTTGGTAATGGGGCACCCATATTTGAGAGTCGATGAGAAGAAATTCTCCACAACCCTCCTAGTGCATCTAGTCATGTTGACTCTAGTACCATTATTCTTCCCCCTTTAGAAGAACCTCTAGGGTCCCATATCACTTTAGATCACACTAGGGATGATCCCTCTCATCATTTCTTCATCTTATATCAACAACCCAGTCCCTTAGACATTGTTGTTGACCAACCTCTATACTTTTTTAGCGAGCACTAGCTCATTATCTCCAAAGACACTCTTTTGTGTAATGACACCATATATGGTGCTCCATAAAATCCTCTGGCTAGGGGCATCATTCCCACCTCTACATACTAGATCATTCCCCTCCATCAAATATGCTTGGGGCAATGTCCCATGCTTGGGGGCATCATGGCACCCCTGGCCATCTTCTCATATGATTACCATAAGTCTCGACCTAGACCCCATCAATCTAGGTATGGTTGATTGTCATCCCATTCCTTGGATAGTTGCACCTACCGGCCACTCCGGCGGGCCATATATCATAGATGTTTGATGCCCTATCTTCAAATATTCTACTTTTCGTGATATCATGTTTACCACTTGGTCCCTCTGTTTGACTTGGTGGGAGAGGATGACTCTACACCTTCTCTAGTAGATATTCTTGTATTCTTTTCTTACCATGATTCTTAATCAGGACCATCCTTCCAAGAATCATTAAGGCCATCCTTAGAAAATAAACGGCTCTCCTACCCTCATCAATGGGTTCTCAAAAACTTAAGGACCCCAAACCTGGCCAATGCAGTGCAGACTACATGATCCTCTCAGATCTCATAACGTATTGTATCCAAGTCTCTCTCTCTCTAGTTGACCCTCACCTCTGCCATGCCTACACAAAACCATCATGTTTGTCAGCATACAGAATGGAAAGACTACATCATAACCATAAAATCCTAGCTCTCAGCCAAACAATAGAACTGAAACCCCCTTTCTCTGACAGGTCACACTTTTCAGGCCATTACCTAGTACAGGTCACAATTTTATGCATAATACCTACAACCCAGGTCACAGAACAGACCCCAAAAAGTGCGACCTGATCTGTTCCTGAGCTCTGGGTGCCTAATCTGAAACTTTAGTCCACTAAATTAAAATAGTAGGGTTAGTCCTCTTACCTGCAACTGATGGATCTCGATTCCAACGGTCGGTTTGTCTGCTATGATCGCTGCAAGATTTAGGGCCTTTTCTCCTCTCTACAGTCACCACAGCTACACTTGAAAATGAATCAAATTGGAGGGAAAATGCCTTATTAAAAGAGAAACCCTGGATTTTTCTTTCACCAGCTGTGACCAAACCGTATCTCGCTTTGACAAACCGTCAGCACCATTGGAAAGCTCTCACCGAGCTCTCAAATGGGTATCCTTTCGTTTTTGGTGATTTGATACTTCACCTGGAAGCCTTTTTCCAAGAAGGGTCACTTCACTGCTTCTCGAAATCGAATTTCTTCACTTGAAACACTTGTACTTGGGGCAGCACCTTGCCTTCATACTTGTCCATTCTCATGTCGATTTTCATCATGAGTAACCATCTTGTGCTCATGTTTTAATGGCCCTCACCGGGCCTGTTCTATGTGGCAGCATCATCGAGTCGCCCTTGTTTAGATCATCTGAGTTGAGTCGTCATCGCATCCATGGAGTCCGTCCTGAGTCCCTTTGTCTCCTGCAACATTCCTCCAACCTTCATTTCTTTGACCCTCTCTTGTGTTGAACATTTTTGCCTTCAATCATACTGTCCCATATACCCTCCGAATTGAGTCAATAGCTACCAGGTCATCTATGCCCTTTATGATCTAACAAGGGAAGTCGTCAGCCTGCTACATACGACCCCCCATTCCACCATTATCGCTGGTGTCAGTCTTGCTCTATTATTATCCCTCCCACCTTAGTTGGGGATTCCTTATTGCCTCACATATGGCGGACCTCCTTCTGTCGACATCATCTTATTCATTCCAGAAAATAGGTCTAGAGGGCGGTGTACCTTGTTTCTAGCTTCTAGTCTCATTCGATGCCTCAGATCCGGAAAAGGGACCATACATTGCCCTTTGACTTGATTTTTTCTTAGTTCCATCTCCTTATGGCATGATCAAGATTCATATAAATGATGGTTTAGTGATGCAACAGATTGTACCAGTGAGTCCTAGGTGTGTGTGAGATGTTTCAGACTTCATGAGGGGTTGCCATTCAGGTAGCCCCCCACATACACGGATGACTTCTCTACTACAACCTTGGATGCAGCTCCATAGATTTGATGTTTTCGGCCTCAGCCGCTTGGAGCGCCTTTTTAGTTTGCATGTATCATTTAGATTTTCAGAGCCATTTCTTGTTCTACATGGCCTCTTTGGTTGTACTTATATCTCATGTACTTAGATATTATTATATAATTCTTGGATATTGTCCTAGGCATAGTATGTATGTGGGATCCATTATCATGTTTTTATCTGGCCAATGTTTATGCCAGCATGTACTATATAGTTCAATCCCATGTTTTTTGGACGCATCATTATTCTTTGTACATTGTTATCTCGGCGGGCATAGGTATGTTTCCCCCGCCTCTTGTAGAACAGGTACTCACTCATAAAAGAGACTTGTCACACCTGTAAGTCTCACCTCCTTAGGGTATTGTCCTCTTGTGCTTCAGTCTTCCTTATATTTCTCCCTCTCTGACTCCCCCTTCAGTGTCTAGTGATTGAGTTCTTACAACGTACTTCGGTCATACGATTAGCTCCTAACGCTCGCACGCTAGGGGGCAATCTGTTACACCATTTTTTGGTCATCTAACCTTCTACTATTAGATGGACTAAATTACACCATGTAAGACAAATTTTACCATAGTAACATTGCTTTCACTATGAAAATAACTTAGTAATCCATAATTTATTAAGTTTTTTCTGGTCTAAACAGGAAACCCCATGAGGAATAATTGAATAAATCTTTATTTGTTTGATTTTCCTCAACAGATAATTAATTAAACCAATGTTTAATTAATATTCCTAGTCATATTTAACCCAAAACAAGAAAATCAATCAGATAAATGCTTGGTCAATTTAGTGTGTCCTAAAGTGCTACATTAATTTATCAATCTGGGATTCGTAAGTTGATGAAGTGTGGCGGACTATATGTGCAAGATAAGCTATTTCTTACTTTTTGTCATTTTTGGTTTTTTATTTATCTTGGGGTTTTTATCTTGGTTGGTTTCCTAATGTGAGATGGAAATTCTAAAAGACAAGTATGGATATAAATGTTCAAGGCAATGATGTCCTTTATAATGATTTCCCAAACTTCAAACTTCAAAAGGGTTTTAAAACATGCAATGACAAAATTAATTCCTAAAAGAAAATGAAAATGTGCTACTATACTAGTCAAACAAACAGTGAACTATTGATCATGAAACCCATTACCCTTGCTGCTGTCTAAATACAAAAGAAACTGTGCTCAAAGAAATCCAAGAATTGCAAACAAAGTAAAGCTAAAATCAAATTACATCAACTCATATTCTGACCCCTCACCATTAGTCTCGCTATGGCTTTCGGAGGTAATCATAAACAACTTGAGCAATATGATATCTAATTTGCAGAAAAATAAAATAATATCAAATTCCACACTCATACTTCAATTCCTCACCATTAGTCTCGCTATGGCTTTCAGAGGTAACTGATAATGACATGAGTAATTTAATATCTAACTTGTAGAAAAATAAACTAATATCAAACTACACACTCATACTTCAATCCCTCACCATTAGTCTCGCTATGGCTTTCGGAGGTAACTGATAATGACATGAGTAATTTAATATCTAATCTAACTAATAAAGCAAATGTACAAGACTGAAATAAATAAAACAGTGCTGGAATTAAAAGCTAAGAAAAATAAATCAGCAGAAGGACAAGACTGATTCCATGTCATTAGTCATTGTAAAACTATGTGCAAATGCTCGGGCTGCCTACTGTAATCTGGAACAAAGACACTGATCAGTTAACAGCAGTATAAAGCATGAAAAATTATGGACAAAAATAAAACGTTAATACCATAAGAGATGTAATATATACATGTGAATAACTATGGCATAATGAACGTAAGGAAATAAAGCATGAAACTATACAGCAATAAACAAAACCTTGGCGTGTGCAGGGGCCCTCTGCACAATCCTCGGGCAACAACTATCAACCACGAATTATGCTTATGAACAGAGTCTTCTCATGTATTCAAAACGCAGTCATAACAAGGAAATAATGTCACGGCACAGTGGGCTTTCTTTTCAGCAAAATTACATTACAGAAGCTAACTACTATGCGTATGAGAACGCATTATTTATAACAGAGGATGACATAACTAATTTCCTACAATCTGCGCTGATAAAAGACACGTGAACAACCACGTCCAGAAATCTAGCATTATGGCTGCCGTGAAGATTAAATCTATGGAGGGTGGCCGTTGGATTTGGCTTATGGAGCAGTTCACAGGTGTTGATATGTCCCCTGAGATTTAGGAACGGCCACGCAAGTGTTCACGTGGTGAAAAACGGAGTTCTGTCACCGTAGGACTCTTAAGTTGACCACCGCTTGACTACCTTTGACCACGGCCTTCTTTGATGAATTCGACTGAGCCAATAGGACTCGGTCCATATCCATGTCATTTCCAACTTGCCCATGTGGCTTGATTGGCCTGAAGACACCTGCAATATAGACTTTAACAAAATGGTTGCGGAAAGTTGAAGCAGCTGCGGAAAGTGACAAGATTCCGCAGCTCAATGAGCAAAAATCTAATTCAAATAGCAGACACAAAACATAGTTAAAAACCACTTTAAATGCTCTTTTATGATTAATATGCAATGATGTTGATGACTTAGGAGGTCCAGGTAAATGGAAAAAGTCTAGAAAGGTGTATAGGAAAGATGCAAGTTTTGGACTCAACATACCCCCACTGTGAAGGTGTTGCATGTCCCCATGCAACCAAAATTTTGATCATCCTCCTTCAATTCATATGCCCTGATACCTTTGCAAGTACATCCAATCCTCTTCTCCTCTTTCTTGGTGCTGCTAACATCCTGGGCTTCTTCATCAAGCATCCGAATTTGAGATTAATCAGTGCTCTACTTATCTTCTTGCATTTCTTCTCCAATTTCCTGTTCTTTTTGTGCCACAGTCCCAGATGTAGCATAGTGTTGTCATGAATGATCTTGTCCAATCTGCTTTGCTCCTTTAATGCTTCATTTTCATTTTCAATATGTCTATTTAAAACCTCCAACTCAAAGACTTCTTGTTTCAACGATTGGACTAGAGCTTCTTGTGCTGTGTGAAGCTGAGTGGATGAAGTGCTGGGACCCGTGGCTGTTCTTTCTAAGGATTCTATGTAATCATACACCTCTTGCTGCTTTGGATCTATCTTGGGTGTCGTTTTCCTTGGGCTATCCCCAAAATGTTGTGGAGGAGAATTGACTTCAAAATCTGGCCGAAAAGGACTCATGTCAACATCTTGAGGACTAGTTTCAACGTTTGGCTGAGAATGAGGTGGACTACGGCCAGTTGGAGTCTATTCAGGTGTTCCTTCTCCCAAATCAATAAAATGGGGTCCTTTTGTTTGTGCTTTCCTCCACTTTCCTTTAAGCCTGGTGCTTCTTCTTACATGTTGTGGACTACTGTCTTTTTCCTTCTGTTTTTCTTTTCCTTTCTTTTTGGCCATAGCTGACTGTTCCTGAAGGTGAACTAGTCTCTCAGACAATACTTGATGGTCTTCTTCTGAGGAAGGGGTTTGATGCACAGCCTCAATGCTTCTTTTCTCTTTTTGATTTTGTTGGCTTTTTACCCTCAGTCTTTTCCTTCCTCCTTTTAGACATTCTTTCTTCTCTACTAATTCTTTCAATTGTGTTAGTAGGAGTGCTTTGAGTTTTATCACCTGTTCTCTTTCTTCTACTTCTTTTTGATGTACTGCCTTCAGGGGTTTCTTGGGGTTCTTCAAAGAAATTTCTAATTAAAAACTGCTCCCAGGTGTCCTTTTTCTCTTTTAATTGTTTTTCTATCAATATTTTCACGAGACCATGGTGATAAAAATGTGGTTCTACATCCCCCAGATGCTTTTGGACGGTTACAGACATCTTTTTCAAACTGTTTAGTAAAAAGTATGGCAGATTGAGGGTCTGGTTGTCTAGGAAATTCATCAACAGTCGGGTATGATACATGTACATTGATCCAAAACGTCCCTCACAAGTGATAAACTTTTGAATAACCAACAGTAAACTGGCCCACTCTTCTTTTAAAGCATGGACAGGAATTCCCTTTTTAAAAATGGTGACATCCATACCTGGGTTACGTAGGATCACTCTCCAGGCTTCCTCGCCAATGCTCTTGTTCTTGAACCAGCGTTCACCTTCTTGAGGGAGTTCTGTAGCTACTGCTATGGATGCCTCAGTCACTGTAAATTTGAGGTCCCCAATTTCTACCTCCAGACCGTTGAAAGACCTCGCAAAAGTTTTTGTTACCTCCTTATTGTAGCCTTTAAACTTTTGAATAAACCGAAGCCATTTTTCCTTTTTCAATATGTCTTTGACTTGTGGGTATCCTTCCATAAATTTGGGTCCCTCTGGTTCTGTCCTCAACAACCGACCCATCCTTCCTTCTGTTCTTTAAAACTCGTCTACGTGAGGAGGGTTTAGCGGAGGTAAGACAGCTGAATTAGCGGAAATGAACAGGGTTTATGAAGGAGACCAGTGACTGTAAGCGGATATCAGAGAATAGGTACACGGAATGAAGCGGAACAAAGAACAAAATGGGGTGAAGGCTTATGTGAGCACCGTGGAAATGCAGTCGTGAGGTCAATAGAACAGTAGGGGGAGTAAAGTGCATCCGACAGTATTTAAGATTGGGTGGCTGCAGAGTAGACGCAAGCACGTTTATGAAACGGCTGCGGATTTTGTGCGGCTGAGAGAAGCCGTAGTCAAATCAACCACGTTCCATAATTACAGGTGGAGTATCAAAGTATAGCCGAACACGAGTGAAGACCGGAGGCTTGATTATGAGGCCGTTTAAAAATGAATGCAAGGATTATGGGGGAATCGTATAGAGATCGTGGAACGGTTATGGAGTTATCAATGCAATCATTGCATATAATGGAGCTATGGTTTATAACTATGTAAAAATGTGCTTGAATGCCATTTGAAATACATTTCTACTCATACCTTGGAATTCTTGCCATTTTTCATTAGTCTTCAATCAGTTGCTCCTCGTTGATGCTTTTGAATGCCTCATGTCTTCATAATATGTCCTCATACCTGCATTTGATTTCATGATTGTTGAACTAACATCTGACTGTAAATTTTTTGAAAAACAGAGTGGTGGCTGCAGAAACTGCTTCTGGCTGCGGAAACTGGTGTCAGCTGCGGAAACTGACACAGTAATTATTTGGGTGAATGGAGATGGATAAATGATAACTGACTGAATGAAAATGGTCATGAAAGAAAATTTTTATTGGTGAAATGAAATGAAATAGATGAAATGGAGTGAAATGAAATGAAGTGGAGTGGAATGAAGTGGAATGAAATGGAGTGGGTTGTCATAAAACTTGTGAAATGAGAGAGAGAGAGAATTTTTTTGGAAAATATAGGGTGTCAGGTGTTCTTGATTTTCACCCTACATTTTCTGTATAAGACTTCCAATCAGTGATTGGTTTTCAGGCTTATACAATATATATATATATATATATATATATATATTTTTTTTTTTTTATGAATCTGAAAAGAACAAAGGCTAGGCTGGTGGAGAAGAAGGATTCTTCTTCACCAGCCTTATTGCAGAATTATCTTGAAACATTTTGACAAATTCCTCTTTTGAGAGTGGCTTATGATAGATCTTTAATCTGTGGCCATTCACAATAAGAGGAGTTTGAGATTCATCGATGGTCTTGATTCTTACCGCTCCATTGCTAAAGATCTTTTCAATCTCATATGGCCCAAGCCAATGAGTCTGAAATTTTCCTTTAAAATATTTAAACTTGGAATCAAATAGCAATGCCCAATCTCCTTCTTGAAACTTCTTCTCTTTGATGTATTTGTCATGCCATTTAGCTCTTTGATATTGAACTAGATAAGTTCTTAGAATTGCCTCTTGTCTGATCTCATCTAGCTCATTCAACTGCTCCATTCTATGCTTTTGGGCTTCTGATAAGTCCATCCCCAACTGAACTGCTATCTTGAAGGTCTTGACTTGGAACTCAATGGGGAGCAAGACTTCTTTCCTATAAACAAGTTCATAGGGAGAATGTCCTGTTGTATTTCTCCATGTAGTTCTGTAGGCCCACAAGGCTTCAGGAAGCCTTTCTGCCCAATCTCTTCTATGTAGATGAACAGTTTTGGTGATGATACTTTCAAGAACTTTGTTTGTAGACTCCACTTGACCATTTTCTTGCGGATGGTAAGGAGTAGATCTTCCGTGCTTGATTTTGTATTCTTCCATCAACTTCTCCACCAAGTTGGATGTGAATTGGCTTCCCTGATCTGTCACAATTTCTCTTGGAACACCAAAGCGAGTAAAAATATCCTCATAAAGAAAATGAACCACTGAATTTTCAGTAGCAGATACTAATGCTTTGGCTTCTACCCATTTAGTAACATAATCAATACAAACCAATATATACTTCTTTTGCTTAGATGGTGGATTAACAGGTCCAATGAAATCTAAAGCCCATTTTTCAAAGGGTTCAATGAGTACCTGTGTTTGCAATGGAATTTCATTTGAAAGGGTAGGTTTCCCTACTCTTTGGCAGCTGTCACACCTTTTGACATATTATTTTGCATCTTTGAAGAGGGAAGGCCAATAATATCCTAAAGAGAGGATTTTATAGGCTGTCCTTTTGTCAGCAAAGTGTCCGTCGCATGGTTCATCATGACATGCCTTGAGGATATCAGGCATTTCATCCTCCCTGACACATCTTCTGATCACAAGATCTGGCCCTGTTTTAAACAATTCATTAGAAATCCATGAATATTTTGAACTCTCCTGAATAATCTTTCTTCTTTCACTTGGAAATAAATGTGGAGGCAGTTTCCCTGTAACCAAATAGTTAGCAATATCTGCATACCAAGGGGTCTTAGTAGTTACCGCAAACAAGTATTCATCAGGAAACTTATCCTCTACAGGAGAATCTTCTTTAGTATTCTGAATCCTAGACAAGAAATCAGCTACTGTATTTTGTTTCCCTGGTCTATCCAACACAGTAATATTGAATTCCTGCAAAATTAGGAGCCATCTTGTCACTCTGCCATTAGTAACAGGTTTGTTCATTAGATATATAATCGCAGAATGATCAGTATGAATAAAAGTTTCATAGCCTGTTATATAATGTCTAAACTTATTGATTGCATGAACAACAACTAAAAACTCTTTTTCAGTTACAGTATAGTTCAACTCAGTGGGAGTCAAATTTTTACTGGTATAGTAAATGGCATAAGGGACTAAATATTTTTGACCCAACACAGCTCCTAGAGCTGTATCTGAAGCATCTGTAGAAATATGGAAAGGGAGTTTCCAATTTGGTCCTCTCAAGATAGGTGCTTCAGATATTCTTGTTTTCAAAGTTTCAAAGGCCGATTGACAATCAGGATCCCATTTAAATTCACAGTCTTTTGTAAGCAATTTGAAGAGTGGAGATGCTATTTTAGTGAATTTTTCTATAAATCTTCTATAGTAACCAGTAAATCCTAGAAAACTTCTAACATCTCTTTGACAATTTGGAATAGGTAACTTGAAGATGACTTCAACTTTTGATCTATCAACCTTAATCCCATCTCCCGAAATATGATGCCCCAAAACAATCCCTTCAGTAAACATCATAAAGCATTTTTCATGGCTTAATGAAAGGTTTGTTTCTTTACATCTTATAAGAACTTTTTCCAAATTTTCTAATGCCTCTTCAAACGAATTACCATAAACTGTAAAATCATCCATATAAACCTCTACACAATCATGGATTAGATCAGAAAAAATTCCTAGTACTGCTCTTTGGAATGTTGCGGGTGCATTACATAACCCAAAAGGAAGCACTCGATAGGAAAAAGTTCCCCATGGACAGGTAAATGTGGTCTTATCTTGATCTTCAAGTGCTACCTGAATTTGATTATAGCCACTAAAACCATCCAAGAATGAAAAGTACTTTTTGCCTGCTAATGTATCTAATACCTGATCGATAAAGGGCAAAGGAAAGTGATCCTTCAAAGTTGCTTTGTTCAATTCCCTGTAATCAATGCATACCCTCCATTTACCATTCTTTTTAGGTACTATAACTAAAGGAGAAACCCATCGGCTATTTGAAATTGGATAAATGAAGTTTACATTGAGTAGTTTTTGGAGCTCTTCTTTCACTATCTCCCTAAGGTTTGGATTCATCCTTCTCTGAGGTTGTCTGATTGGTCTACTGTTTTCCTCAATATAGATATGATGGATGCAAGTCTTAGGATCAATACCTTTCATATCAGTATACTCCCATGCAAATGCAGTAGAATGTTTTTGCAATATTTTGGTTAGTTCTTCCTGTTGTGACTTTTCCAAATTTTTATTGATATTCAATGTTTTTCCTGGAAAAATCTCAATGGTAGAACTACCGAACTCTTCCATAGAGTAAAGAGACATTTGTCTTGATGATAAATATTCAATTTCAGATTCCAACTGAAATTGTGTGGGGTCATATTCTGAAGATGTCTCAAAATTTTCTAATGTGTTCAGAATTTGACTATCCTCACTGATTTCAGAAATGGTAAAGATAGGTTGTATAGTGTCCTCATCATCGACCCATTCATTGTCTCCTACTTCTGTGATTGCTTTTGCTGGAGGATACAAATTGAATTTCTTTGTCGAATTACCATTAGAAATGTACATATCCCCATATCTACAACTAATGAAAGCATCAGTTGTGGCTAGCCAAGGTCTTCCTAAGATAAGTGGGTGCCCTCCTAGATTACTCTTGGGAGTCAAAATCATAAAATCTACTGGATATTCCCAAGAATCTAAGGAGACTGAAATATTTTCTAATACACCCTCTGGTTTGATAATTGATCGATCTGCAAGTTGCAGTAAAGCAGGTGTAAAAAGAAGATTAGGAAGTTTTAGATGTTCCATAGTCTGTCTACTCATAATGTTGATAGCAGCCCCTAAGTCAATCAATGTGTTTGGAATTTCTATCCCATTTATATGTGTCTTGACAATTGGACTACCTGGATCTACATACTTCTGCATGGTAATTTTTCCCATCATGATATCTGCAATTTTTCCTACCAGGTGGATTCTTCTTGTATCTCTTAGTTTCCTTCCTGGTCTTTTGAGACTCAACTACTTTATTGTTTTTGCTAGAATAGGAATCTCTCTAATGGCTTGTAGCAAGGGAATCTTGATACAAACATTCTTTAATTCATCTAGAAAATCATAGTTAGGCAACAAGATTTGTTTTTCCACCCTTTATCAATTTGTAATCTTTCAGGGAAAGGAGGTGTGGATGAAGATGCAGGTTGCTCAACTATAGGAGTTGTGGGGGTTAACTTTTCTTTCTCTTTTTGAATGTTTGAGTTTTGAAGAGATGCTTCCTCAGAACCCTTATTGACTTTAAGAGAGTCCTCCTTAGAGGTATCTTGATCTTGGACATCTATAGAAGGTTTTTTCTAAAACTCTACCAGACCTGAGTTGTACATCATTGAGAGGAACAATCATATAGGTAGGAAATTGTTGTCCTTCTATCATGTAAGTATTCTGAGGATTTTTATTGTTAGGATTTGGCAATGGCTGAGCGGGAAGTTGATTTGTCTTTTGTTGGAATGGAAGCATGAGTTGAGAATTTGGATTTTGTTGAGAAGGTTGTTGTTGTGGAAATGGCAATGAAAGTTGTAGATTTGGGTTTGGAAGTTGTGGAGCTTGTTGATTTTGAAAAGATGGAGGATCTTGATAAAATTGAGCAAATCTCCCATAAGGATTTTGCATACCTTGTACCCATGACTGATATGAATTTTGAGGTTGGGGCCAAGGTTGTTTCCAAGGATTCCAATTTGGTGGGGGTTGAAAATTCATAGGGTTGTTAAACCCTTGAGTTTGTTGCCCCTGCCAAGGTCTTCGTGCAACAAAACAGAGAGATTCTACCGAATTTGGATCTTCTTGAAAGACAGCTTTGAGTCTAGGAATTGAAGGACAATCCTTGGTCTCATGATTCTCTGAGAAAATCATACATGTTTCTACAACTTTTGCATCCAAGGGACATTCCCTTAAAGCATGTTTCTTCCTACATTTCGGACAAAAGATGGCTAGAGCATCGGTTTCTGCTTTCTGCTTGTTTTGAATTTTAAGGGTGTCTAGTTGTTCACTAAGGCTCCCTAAGATATCAGTTTTGAATTCATCAAGCATATTTCCAATCTCTGCCCTACTTACTGATCCAGTTGCAGATTTGTTTGCCTTGATAAGAGAAGGATCTCTAGGCCCTTTTCCCGTTTTAGATTTTCCCCTCGAGAGATGGACACATAGTTATGTTATGTCACGAAGTGGAAGTTGAGAAATGTATCCTTTCCCCATCATGTTTAAAATATCTATCCATTCATCTCTGATGGCTTTTAATAGAAGGGCTTTCAAATTTTCCTCATCTAAGTTGCTCATCTTTGCTCTTTTTAAGTTGTATTGAAATCTTTCAAGTAAATCCTCCAAATTTTCATCTTCTTTTTGCACCATTTTGAATACCTCATCCTTGTGATTGGTGGGCATGAAATAGTCCAGGTATATATCCAAAAATGTTTGTTTCATATCATTCCAAGCCCTAATAGATTGGGTGACTAATCCCATGAACCATTTCAAAGACGCTCCCTTCAATGTTGAAGGAAATAGTTTGAGTTTTTTAGAGTCTTCCATATAGTCACAGGTTCGGCACACGACTTCAAACTCAAACAGAAATGTTTCAGGATCCTCACTTCACAATCCATAAAAGCTGGGGAGGACAGATGGTGAGATGTTTTTCATCGTTGTATGAGTTTCCTCATCAACTATAGGGAATCCAAACGAGTTGTCTCCTTCCCTATTTCTTCCATTATTACCTCCACCTCCACCATTGTTGCCTCCATTATTTCCTCCTCCTCTACCTCTACCTCTACCTCCGAATCCATCTACTGCTTCCTCTGTCATGATAGTTTCTTCAGAGTCCTCAGAGTCCTCTGGTTCTTCTATCAAGGGAGGATGAGAGGGATTTTCTTCCTTTTCTTCTTCAGGTGATTCTACTTCTTTAATTACAATATACTCTCCTGTAAAAATAAAGAAAGGGTCTTCTTCTAAATGAGATTTGGTAGATGGTGTAGGAGAATCCTCTAATTCAGCTGCTCCTTGAATTCCAGGAATTTTAAGGCTAGGGTTAGATGGTGGTGAATCTTGTCTATGCCTTGAAGAAGATGGAGTTGTGAAAATCAAACTCTTGGCTCTAGCTATAAACCTTCCCCTAGAATCTCTTGCTCTGTGCATGTCATTTTTTTTTAAGTTGGGCTAATAATTCTCTTTCTGATCTTCCAGGTCACACTAGGTGCAAGAAGAGAGCATACTTAAGAAATTATTGAACCAATAACTCTCTTTTCTGATCCTCCAGATCACACTAGGTGCAAGAGGAGAGCATACTTCAAGAAGTTATCAAATTTTCCCTTCTTTTTATTGTTTTTTTTTTAAGGAAATTGGCTACCTAGTTACACTTCCCTGGCAACGGCGCCAAAATGTTTGGTCAATTTAGTGTGTCCTAAATTGCTACATTAATTTTTCAATCCGGGATTCGTAAGCTGACGAAGTGTGGCGCACTATATGTGCAAGATAACCTATCTCTTACTTTTTGTCATTTTTGGGTTTTTTTATTTATCTTGGGGGTTTTTATCTTGGTTGGTTTCCTAATGTGAGATGGAAATTCTAAAAGACAAGTATGGATATAAATTTTCAAGGCAATGATGTCCTTTATAATGATTTCCCAAACTTCAAACTTCAAAAGGGTTTTAAAACATGCAATGACAAAATTAATTCCTAAAATAAAATGAAAATGTGCCACTATACTAGTCAAACAAACAGTGAACTATTGATCATGAAACCCATTACCCTTGCTGCTGTCTAAATACAAAAGAAACCGTGCTCAAAGAAATCCAAGAATTGCAAGCAAAGTAAAGCTAAAATCAAATTACATCAACTCATATTCTGACCCCTCACCATTAGTCTCGTTATGGCTTTCGGAGGTACATGAAACCCATTACCCTTGCTGCTGTCTAAATACAAAAGAAACTGTGCTCAAAGAAATCCAAGAATTGCAAGCAAAGTAAAGCTAAAATCAAACTACACACTCATACTTCAATCCCTCACCATTAGTCTCGCTGTGGCTTTCGGAGGTAACTGATAATGACATGATTAATTTAATATCTAGTCTAACTAATAAAGAAAATGTACAAAACTGAAATAAATAAAACAATGCTGGAGTTAAAAGCTAAGAAAAATAAATCAGCAGAAGGACAAGACTGATTCCATGTCATTAGTCATTGTAAAACTATGTGCAAATGCCCGGGCTGCCTACTGTAATCTGGAACAAAGACACTGATCAGTTAACAGCAGTATAAAGCATGAAAAATTATGGATAGAAATAAAACGTTAATACCATAAGAGATGTAATATATACACGTGAATAACTATGGCATAATGAACGTAAGGAAATAAAGCATGAAACTATACAGCAATAAACAAAACCTCGGCGTGTGCAGGGGCCCTCTGCACAATCCTCGGGAAACATATATCAACCACGAATTATGCTTATGAACAGAGTCTTCTCATATATTCAAAATGTAGTCATAACAAGGAAATAATGTCACAGCACAGTGGGCTTTCTTTTCAACAAAATTACATTACAGAAGCTAGCTACTATGCGTATGAGAACGCATTATTTATAACAGAGGATGACATAACTAATTTCCTACAATCTACGCTGATAAAAGACACGTGAACAACCACGTCCAGAAATCTAGCATTATGGCTGCCGTGAAGATTAAATCTATGGAGGGTGGTCGTTGGATTCGGCTTATGGAGCAGTTCACAGGTGTTGATATGTCCCCTGAGATTTAGGAACGGCCACGCAAGTCTTCACGTGGTGAAAAATGGAGTTCTGTCACCGTAGGAATCTTAGGTTGACCACCGCTTGACTACCTTTGACCACGACCTTCTTTGGTGAATTTGACTGAGCCAATAGGACTCGGTCCATATCCATGTCATTTCCAACTTGCCCATGTGGCTTGATTTGCCTGAAGACACCTGCAATATAGACTTTAACAAAATGGTTGCGGAAAGTTGAAGCAGCTGCGGAAAGTGACAAGATTCCGCAGCTCAATGAGAAAAAATCTAATTCAAACAGCAGACACAAAACATAGTTAAAAACCACTTTAAATGCTCTTTTATGATTAATATGCAATGATGTTGATGACTTAGGAGGTCCAGGTAAATGGAAAAAGTTTAGAAAGGTGTATAGGAAAGATGCAGATTTGGGACTCAACATAAATCAACATTTATCTTATTATTTTCTAGGAATAATTATTTAAATAACATTCCTTTTTAAATTTGACTAAATCATTTATAAATAATTGAATAAATCATTATTTATTTAATTATTACTTAACCACATTCTTAAAATAATAAATAAATAATTTTTTTATTTATTATTTATAAATAAAGGGATTTGACCAAATTCAAATTCCTTTCCCCTCCAACAGAAATACTAAAATATTCCATAAAAATTGCATCTTGATTTGGTTAATAATATTTTAACTATGCACCAATATCTAGAATAACTCGATATTTTGTTATAAATAGAAGGGTTTTTTTATTCATTCACTACCTTTTGTTTCCTAAAGATCACTCTCGATCTATACTTTTGGTCTGACTTTGATCCTCCATCATTGTCATATTTTCCTACTTTTTGCTTGTGAGCTCCCTTTCAATTCTATTTTTGTCTAGTTTTTTTGCACCATCAAGAGAGAGAGATCTTAGATCTTAAGCGCTGGGGACATACAAGAAGCCATCCCATTGAGGGGGATTGGTAACATCTTTCTATGTTCCCCTCCCAGGTGTCATAATAAAAAAGATTCTTTAAAAATTATTGTCTTGTCCATTGGATGCATGAAGCAACTCTTGCTTATTATTTGTTGTTTAATGTCTTTAACTGCATAGATCTAGATTTCTGTAGCATTTATTCTGATCACTAAATGCAGATCTAAAGAAATTGACAACCATCTTTGATGTTAGGGCTATTTGTTATGCACAGCTAAAGTGAGATTTTTTCATACTCTTGTGATTAGAATTCACACTAACAAGATCTATATTGATTCCTTGAGAATTTCTTGCGCAAATCACAGATTTGATCAAAAGGTTTCTAGGTAATATCTCATTGTCCTAAAAAATTTGAATTATTCCTAACATCATCAGTAAGTCCACGTAAGAACAAGGTCCTAATGGTACTTAGATAAAATTTGTGCTTTGACCTTTGAAGGAAATACATGAATCTCTCTAAGTAGTCCTCTAGGGTCTCATCATCATTTTGCACAATAGTAAAGATTTCATCTTGAATATCTCTAGTTTTACTATATTCCTAATATTTTGACAAGAACACTCTCTTCATCTTCTCCCTTGTTGGCAATATGATGCTGAGTGTTGTCCTTGATGGCAACCCACTTGATAAAGATGATGGCAACCTACTTGATGAAGTTGTCCCTGATGGAATATGTCTTGATGAACTTATTAAATGATGTAAATCTGATGTATATACAATGAGTACAGAAGGTAATGATGGAAGGAATGTCAGTATGTGCTAGAACATGATGAAAAGAGTATGTCTCAAGGCATACACGGATTTGTCTAGACAAAGTAGCGTATGCACGCGGGAAATAACGTGCCAAGTCGCGTATGGGCAAAAGCGCTCTAAATATGTAAAACCAGGGGTAACCATCATGGTATTGACCCATTGTATTGAGTAATGATTCGTCTATGTGACCCCGTCCAGGAATACCATCGAAAGTAATGTGGTTTTGGCTCATGGTATTGATAAAGGGTAAACCTATATAAGGAGAAGAAATTCATTGTGCAAAGGTGTGCAAGATGTCTGAGCTTGAATGAATACTTCTCTTTGAAGTATATCTGAATGGAAAGGGTAACAGTTGAAGGATAGATCTGAAAGCATGATGCACCTATGAAGAAATAATGAAGAAGGGAATCTAGATCTGAAATGTATTTGTATTTGCTAGATCTATTTATGGAATGATTAGATCTGAGATGAGGCGAACATCTGTCTGAAGTAAAGGGTAAAATCTGAGTGATGTATCTGTTCTGAAGAATTGCAATGACCTAAATGTTTGAAGAACTATACGCTAGTTCGCCGCAGAGTAAGCGCGTATATACGCGGGTTTGCTGAAGAGAAGCGCGTATGGGAAGTAAAATTAGCTCCGTAATTTGTACAGAAGTATACGCAGGTTTGTATGGTCGAAGGCGCGTATATACGCGGTATCAGTGAAAGGAAAGCACGTATGAAAAACTAGGGTTTGCTGAAATTTGTGGTATGAGATGTCTGATCTGTTCTGTTGGTTTACTGCTATCTGTCAATGTATCAGTTTGATGTTTGATTGAGCTTAAATGTGTGGAGTGGGTCCAGTCTGAAAATATGATGAAACGTGGCCTGCAAGTTGTGTTCTATTGAAGCTGTTGGATCCAGTGTGAAAATTGATGAAACGTGGTCCATAGAGGTGCTGAGGGTTGTAGCCTTCAGTCAGGGGGTTGTAGCTCCCTTCCAGGTGAGGCTGGTAAACGATATCGGGGGGTCGTAGCTCCCTTCCAGGAGAGGCTGGTAAACGAGTCAGGGGGTTGGAGCTCCCTTCCAGGAGAGGCTGGTAAACGAGCGCAGGTGGGTGCCTGCGTGCTGGTCAAGTCTGCGCCAGCACATAAGTTGTAAGATGTTTTCTCTATAATAAAATATTGAAGGCTGAGCAACTGCAGCGGTGGTTTTCTCCCGACTTGGGTTTCCACCTAAAATCATGGTGTTCATGTGTGATGCTTATGTGTGATGGTTTATTCTGTTCTTACTGCACATGTTTACTGTTTATTGAACATCTAATGAATGAATGATGGAATGATATAAGTGAAGAATTAATGGCATAATTAGATCTCTGAGTATACGCGAGTTTTATGAAGGATATCCGCGTGTATACACTAGTTTGGTTCAGCAAAGTAGCGTATGGGTTTTAGAGAGTGAAAAATTAAAAAGTTTGATAAAGTCCTAAATACTGATTCACCCCCCCCCCCCCCTCTCAGTATTTTTCCCAAAAATTGGTATTAGAGGAGGTCCTTCTGCAGAAGCTTGATCGCTTGAAGGAGATCCGTCACGATGGGAAGGAAGCAAAAGAAGAAGGCTACTGAAAAGGAGATATCTCAGAAAACATGTGCAGCAGAAAATGAAGAAGATAAAACAGGTATTGATAATTGTTCTTGTGACTCACTTTCTTGTGCATGCAATGGTGAAAATAGTGAAAGTAATGTCATGGATCTAGAAGAGGCTCTCAAGATTAAAATTGAAGAACAACAAAGAGCATCTAAAAGACAAGAATCTATCTATGATGAGATGAAAGAACAGATAGAAATACTGAATGGACAGACAGACAAGTATCAAAGGTTTCATGCTTATGCATCCAATCGAATTAAAAGACTAGAAGCAAAAATCAACGATCTAAATGTAGATCTCGAAAAATCAAACAAGAAGAATGCAAGACTTGAAGCAGAAATCGTCTCCCTCAAAGAAGATCTGGAAGATTCAAACAAGAAGAATGAAAGACTTGAAGCTGAAATCATCTCTCTCAAAGAAGACCCGGAAATATCAAATAAGAAGAATGAAGAACTTGAAGCAGAAATATTCTCTCTAAAAGCTGATCTCAAAGCATCGAATAAGAAGAATGAAGAACTCTTACAAACTTTTGAAGAACAAGAAAATGGGTTGAAAGAAGAGATTCTAAATCTGAATGATCAAGTAGAAGACGGAAGAGGGAAAGAAGAAAGCATGAAGAAGCAATGCCAAGGCTTGGAGGTTGAGGTAAACATTCTCAAAAGTAAATTAGAAGAAAAGGATAAACTCTTGAGGTTTCAAGATAGTACTAAGATTCTGGACAATATTCTTAGTAATCAAAGGTCTCCTTCTATCAAACTTGGTCTGGGTTTTCATGAAACGGTTAAAGGAGAATCTAGTTCACAAGGAAGTGCTAAAGATTCAAAGGATGTCAAAACGAAACCTGAAGTGTTGAAAGAAACAAAAGGTCAACCAACAATCATGAATTCTCAAAGGAAATCATTCAATAATGTTGAATGCTTTAAATGTCATAGTTATGGGCATGTTGCAGTAAATTGCAGAAGCAGATCATTTCAGTCACAATCAAACAGATTCTATTCAGAAAGGTACTCTGGTTACTTCAAGGGATATTGTTTTTCATGCAACAAGTATGGTCATAAAGCAGCTGATTGCAATAGAAGGAAGAATAGAGAAACACACTATGATCCTTATGCTTGCTTCTCTGGTCATATAATATGCTATGCTTGTAACAAGTATGGGCATATGGAAAAAGAATGCAGGATGAAAAGATATGAGAAATTGGATAACTTCCATCACACAATTAGAAAGTTCAAGCAAATTTGGAAAAAGAAGGAAAACCGGTCAGAAACGTAGGGAATACTGACCATACAGCAGTCATCCGCTTCTAAAGCTTACTTCTCTGAATGACTGCAGGAGAGATGTGAGATACATTATAGGGATTAGTAATGTATCATCACAGGGGGAGCAATATATGATGTTTCTCATGGTTAGTTTGGTTATTCTGGTTATGTTTATTTCTGACAGAGCATCTGATATGCAGAAGTCAGGTACATGTGGTACAAACTCAGGGGGAGATGAAGGAATGTGAATCTTTCAATGTTTCACTTACCATACGCGGGTTTAGTGAACTAAAGCCGCGTATACACGCGAGTTCCAACAGACACAGTCACGTATGCATTGATGATAAGAGAATTGGGATGACAACTGAAGATCAGGAGCAGAGGTTCAGGGGGAGCATCAGTCTGACTGCTAATGATTGTACTGTTAGCATTATTCTAGTTATACTCATGCTAATGAAATGATACATGGTTTCTTATGTTGAAGATTATGGATGAGCCCGGATTGCTTATTTGATGAAGAATATCTTTTGGATATGATGGAAGTCTTATGATTCGGAGATCCGGACAGATCATGCAGAGATTGTTGCCGATGACTTGTTGTTAAAAGTATTCAGATTGCACAAGCTAAGGAGGAGCCTTGGACATATGGAAAGGATGTTTGGATGCACATTTTCAGGGGGAGCACTAGTCTTGCTGAGTATAATGCATTGTTGGCATTATGATGATTCTGAAATATGATCTCTCTCTTGAGGTCTTTATGGTATTGGTCATAAAAAGTCATACTTGTAATTTGATAAAAAGGTCTTGTTGAGACCCATGATGTAAAATTGTAATATTCAGTCATGTAAGGACTTGTCAAAATTTGTAAACCCACTTGGTTGGGTAGTTGAGTCAAATTTGTAAACCCACTTGGTTGGGTAGCTGAGTCAAAATATGTAAACCCACTTGGTTGGGTATTTGAGTCTCATATGTAAATCCACTTGGTTGGATCTTTGATGTAAGTATGAGTCATTGGTGATAGGAAGGTCATAGTCATGTACTTCATTGAAAAATATGTTTGAAGATTCAGCATGAACTCAGGGGGAGCATGGTCACTTCAGTGTACATCAGATCTGTAGAGCGCTTCCTTCTACAAGAGGAGAAAAACCTTGTGTTGGTTTTGGTCCGCCCTTTGCCCTTGATGTCAAAGGGGGAGAGTGACATGGTGTTTGAATAAAGGGAAAGAATGGTGTCAAAGAATGGGGAGAGTGACATGGAGTCATTGTATTCTTAATGTATCTATCTGTTGTGATGATCAAACACCGTCGTGGTTGCCATCAAGTCCAAAGGGGGAGATTGTTGGCAATATGATGCTGAGTGTTGTCCTTGATGGCAACCCACTTGATAAAGATGATGGCAACCTACTTGATGAGGTTTTCCCTGATGGAATATGTCTTGATGAACTTGTTAAATGATGTAAATCTGATGTATATACAATGAGTACAGAAGGTAATGATGGAAGGAATGTCAGTATGTGCTAGAACATGATGAAAAGAGTATGTCTCAAGGCATACGCGGATTTGTCTAGAAAAAGTAGCGTATGCACGCGGGAAATAATGTGCCAAGTCGCGTATGGGCAAAAGCGCTCTAAATATGTAAAACCAGGGGTAAACACTATGGTATTGACCCATTGTATTGAGTAATGATTCGTCTATGTGACCCCGTCCAGGAATACCATCGAAAGTAATGTGGTTTTGGCTCATAGTATTGATAAAGGGTAAACCTATATAAGGAGAAGAAATTCATTGTGCAAAGGTGAGCAAGATGTCTGAGCTTGAATGAATACTTCTCTCTGAAGTATATCTGAATGGAAAGGGTAACAGTTGAAGGATAGATCTGAAAGCATGATGCACCTATGAAGAAATAATGAAGAAGGGAATCTAGATCTGAAATGTATTTGTATTTGCTAGATCTATTTATGGAATGATTAGATCTGAGATGAGGCGAACATCTGTCTGAAGTAAAGGGTAAAATATGAGTGATGTATCTGTTCTGAAGAATTGCAATGACCTAAATGTCTGAAGAACTATACGCTAGTTCGCCGCAGAGTAAGCGCGTATATACGCGGGTTTGCTGAAGAGAAAGCGCGTATGGGCAGTAAAATTAGCTCTGTAATATGTACATAAGTATACGCAGGTTTGTATGGTCGAAGGCGTGTATATACATAGGATCAGTGAAAGGAAAGCACGTATGAAGATTAGGGTTTGCTGAAGAATGAAGTATGAAATGTCTGATCTGTTTTGTTGTGTTACTGCTATCTAATCTGGGTTGTCTGAATTGATAAGTATCCGTTTTGATGTATGATTGAGCTTAAATATATGGAGTGGGTCTAGTCTGAAAATATGATGAAAAGTGGCCTGCAAGTTGTGCTATAAAGAAATATTTTGGGTCCAGTATGAAAATTGATGAAACGTGGTCCATGGTGGTGCTGAGGGTTGTAGCCTTCAGTCAGGGGGTTGCAGCTCTTCCAGGAGAGGGCCGGTAAACGAGATCGGGGTCGTAGCTCCCTTCCAGAGAGGCTGGTAAACGAGTCGGGGTTGAAGCCTTCCAGGAGAGGTCAAACGAGCCAGGGTGCCTCGCGTGCTAGTAGGGAGTTCGTCCCGCACATAAGTTGTAAGATGCTTTCTTTATAATAAAATATTGAAGGCCGTAACAACGTGCGCTGGTTTTCTCTCGACTTGGGTTTCCACCTTAAATCCTGGTGTTCATGTGTGATGCTTATGTGTGATGGTTTATTCTGTTATTACTACACATGCTTACTGTTAACTAAACATCAGATGAATGAATGTTGCAAAGATCTAAGTAAAGAAATAAATGCATAATAATATCTCTGTGTATACGCGAGTCTCGTTAAGAAAAGTAGTGTATGCTTTAGTGCTAGAAAAAGTAAAAAGTTATGATATGCCCTAAATACCGATTCACCCCCCCCACTCGCATTTTTCCTAACATTCCCAAGAAGATATAGTGTTTCCCCCTAGTCCCGTGAACCAACACAATGCTGCATCCTTGAGAGTTGCGGGAAACAAATTTAATTTCTGAGCCTTAGCTAAATAATCATAGCTCCTACACAAAATATCAAACTCTAATAGAAAAGAGTCCAGGTCTTCATGTACCTTACCATAGAAATGAGGAAGAGTTGATGGTGGTATATTCTTCCCATCATGTTTGTAAGCATATTTCTATGATTTGATATTAATGAAATGAAGCCTTATTTCCACTATATTTCTATGTTTATGGTTATTTCTGTATTCTGTTGCGTTCTTGCATAAATCCGGATCATGCCAAAAATCAATAGAAGTGGAGAAATCCACAATAGAGACTGGAGATAATACTGAAGAAGAACCTTCTCACATAACCTCTCTAGAGTAGGTTTGTTCCCCTTTTATCTTCCGAATAAATAATAGTAAAGGGGTTGGATCAATGTGGAAAAGTAGAAAGAATAAGCGGGCACCTTAAAGATACCCTTAGGAAAGGAGATTGATTACATTCATTAGCTGCAATAGGCTTTAGCATTACAGGGATGATTGTCTACATAATGAAGAAATGATTTTATTCAAAAACTTTGGGAAGGAAATCTTCTCCTCGATAAGTAATCTAGAGAAAAACAAAAGAGTTATGACACGATAAAAAATTCTAATATTACTTGGTGCAACATATATTACTATAAATCAAAGTAAATTTTTTGAGTTAAGTAACCCAATAGATATAGTTTGGCATAAATCATGTAACCTTTTCTTCTTTATTGTATGGAAAAGTAATTTTTTTTATTAAAATATCAATTAATTAAATAATCTTTAAATTATTATTATTGTATTTTAAAATTTTTAAAACCAATTTATTTTATTAAAAAATACTATATTTAAAAATAATATCGTAATTAATATCATCATAATAACTACATTATTAACAAATTCCCACTGCATTTTAACTAATTATTGAATCAACCACTCTCATTTATATGTTATGTATACACAAAAACGTCTCTCATCATCACCATAATTGAACCAAACCCACTTCATTTATATATTATTTCTATAAAAACAATAACTTCTCCAAACCTATCAAATTTCCTTTGGATTGAGCACACTTAATGGTTAACAACATGTGTTTCCTCTTAAGAGGTGGAAAGTTCAACTCCAAAAGCAGTAGTGTATGTACACCTACGAAAATTTTAATAATCAAATCACTGATTGATTGGGTCATTGATTGGGTTCACGGGAGGAACACCCTTGAGGTCCCCTCCCTTCACCATTGGATGGCTAATATCTCGTTTTTGCTGCCATCCTTCCTTTCTCATCTCTGATACATTTTTTTTATGTCAATTTCGAGATGGTCACCGATCTTTTTGATGCCTGGAGTTTTATCCATGAAGTTCCCGAGAAGCGTGTTGTCGGTTTTATTCTCTGTTACTTTGAATTATGTAAACTCCTCTTTATTATTAATGAAAGACACTTGTTTTTTTTGTTGAAAAGAAAAAGTCTGTTGTCCCATAAACAAGAAAATATCATACATCAATTTGATATTCAACTTGATTCTAACCTTAAAACTAAATTATTATATTTTAAAAATCTATATTTCAAACAATGTGAAAAACATATCTACATTGGTCGATGATATATATATATATATATATATATTATAACTTATAGAAGAAATGACATTTTTCATGTTAGATCTAAGACTTTTGTGATCCATAATGTAGATAAAAGTCCTTATCTACATTATAATGTAGATCTTGAGGATGAACCACATTAGCTGGTTCGAAATGTTGACTTAATCCTAATGATGTGATTTATCCAAAAGTATTTTTATCGACATTTTTCATTATATTTTTTTTTGGTTAATTTTAACCAAAACTTGGTATAAATTTTTAAAAACTTGAGTTTAAGTGGTTTAATTTGTAGAATTCTAGTAGGATTTTTCAAGGTGTTAAATCCATTTATGCATCCAAAAATGTATTTTAGGCAACAAAAAGTCACATTCGTACTTGAAATTGTATGACCACATTCAAAAAAAGAAAAAAAATATTTCATCTATAAATTAGATTACTCCTCTCTCTCTATATATAAATGTGACAATGTTTAAACTCTATTCATTATTATAAAAATGATTTCAATATTCTAAAAATTTGTAAAAATTCAAATCTTTCAAATTTATTAATTTAAAATTATAATTTATTAATTTTTAATAAAATTTCAAATAAAATCAATTTTATAAAAAAAAAATCCAAAATCAATCAAATATCTTCGAAAAAATTTGAAAAATTCCATCGAAATCAGACCCAAATGTCCGCACGATTACCACGAACATTCGATGAATTGACGTGAATACGAGGGGCGGAAGAAGTCAAATATTGGGTCCGCACTCTTTTCAACCAAAATTGGATTTCGATGTGATCCAGGATGGATTGATGTGAATACGAGGGGCTCAGGCTCAGGCTCAGGCTCTAGAAAAGCTATATATAGCTCAGGCTCTATAAAAGATATATATATCAGACTGAGACATCTGGATTGTGAAGATGATTGAGAGACAAGGAAAAAAAAAAAAAGAGGGAGAAGGGCGCGCATACATGCCCACCAATCTTGGTGTGCCTTTCACAATAAGTCATCAGCGCGCATGTCAAAACTCCTCCCCGTTCCCGATACCTACTTTTATCTGCTAATTCTCCCCGTAGTCTGGCTATACACAGCTATTCACAGGCAGCTTTCTCCACTATTTCTCTCGATATTACCGTTCTAACTACTTTGTCAGCTTAATAACAGTGAAATTCAATTATTTATCTGTATTTTCCATTGGCAATGAAATTGGATTTCTATGTCTTCTTTCTGGTTTCATATAGGCTTCCATGCCTGGGAAGTTGCATGTTGACATATCGAAGTTACAACTACTTTTCTACTGATTTAAAGCAGGATTATTAAACTACATAAAAGAAGTATATGTTGAGTCTCATGAAGTTTCAATGAGATTTAGTCAATTATCATTTATCTTTACAATAGGGTTTTCATGTTATTCCTTGTGGAGTTGGGATAGAATTTGTATTTGAATAGGAAATCTAACCTATTTCAATAACTCTAATTTCTCTTTTATTCTTACTTTTCAACACAATGTATCTAGAAATATTTTTGTTTAAATATCTTTCTTTCCCTTTAAAAAAATATAGTGATCAAAGTGATCTAACAAAGCCATATGACTTCTATGCATGTGAATGAATAGAAGGGGAGCTGTCTCTTGAAATATGGTAGTCATGATGGCTTCTCCACTACTCTCAAGCATTGGAGTTGTTACAATACATTGGGGAGCTAAGGGGAGCTGTCTCTTGAAATATGGTAGTCATGATGGCTTCTCCACTACTCTCAAGCATTGGAGTTGTTACAATACATTGGAGTTATCATAGTGCAAAGGAGTAATTGCCCCAAGCCCTCAGAAATCTCAATGAGATCTATCCAATGGTCATCCATTTTCATAAGAAAAGTATGCAATAAAAGATAGTGTGTTAATACTTAAGAGTTTGAGTCCAATATTAATCTCACAATCTAAAATAATACACCTTGAAACGCGTTCACTTGAATGCCTCCTCTTTCTTCATTCCATAAGGGCTTCCATCCATGGGAATTAAATAAAAAAGGATTTGTAAGAGAATGCACCCAAAATTATTTTTATTTAAATTTCTCATCTTCCCCATTTAGAAGGATTTCTATCCACTAGAATCAATAAGAGCTAAGTTGCCTTTTGAGATATCTTAATTATAACATGCCCCAAGCCTTGGGAAATCTGAATGAGATCCACCCAATGGTCATCCATTTTCATAAGAAAAGTATGCAATAAAAGATAGTGTGCTAATTCTTCAGAGTTTGTGTCCAATATTAATCTCGCAATCTAAAATAATGAACCTTGAAACAAGTTCACTTGAATGCCTCCTCTTTCCTCATTCCATAAGGGTTCTATACATGGGAATTAAATAAAACGGATTTGCAAGAGAATGCATCCAAAAATATTTTCATTTAAATGTCTCATCTTCCCCAGTTTAGAAGGATTTATATCCACTAGAATGAATAAGAGCTAAGTTTCCTTTTGAGATATCTCAATTACAACAATTTATCCATTACTCTTAAGCACCAAAGTCATTTTCATGTTTGAAAGGAGCATTCATTGAGTTTTGGGGACTCTTATTGGGATACACCAAATGGTCATATATCTTTGTGAGAGGGTTTTTGCGTTTTTTTCTTTTGAAGTTAGAGAAAGATTTTCTTTCAAGTTGGAAGTTGTCACATGACAATGGTAAAGAAAATTATGCAACCAAAGGCAACATGTTAATACTCCAAGAATTTGAGCCCAATGGAAATCCCCAATTTCTAAGCCAATGCACCCAAAAAGACTTTTACCTAAATATCTCCTCTTTCCCATTCCAAAGGAACTTCAATGCATGGGATTCAACAAGAGGGGAATTACTCTTGATATATTACAATTTAAGTGACTTCTCTACTATTATTAAGCACTAGAGTCATCATAGTGCACAAAAGGAACAACAACTAAGTTAAGAAGTCATACTTAAGTTCGCCTAATCGAAATACATCTTTACTACTTTAGGCTTCCATGTTCTTCTTTTGGATTTGGAAAGACATTGACTTTTGGTTGGAAGCCACCATATAACCATAGTAAAAAATGAAATATATAAATATATAGTGAGTCAAGGAAATGAGAGTAGTTGGGTGATAATTGTTCACGGCAATGATGGACCACTTGACAACGATATCTCCAGTGACCCTACATGTGCATAGCTAGTGGATAATTTAGGAAAGGGGCTTGTCACAATACTTAACGTGCTTATGGAAAAACCCAATAGTCATAACACAACCAACCATACATGTAACACATGGATGACTAGGAAAGACTTAGAAAAAAGGGGAATCGTGAATAAGAGTGCAACTAAGGAAAGGTTCCAAAGCAGTGAAATGATGTTGGACAAACACATGGATATTCAATGGAAAACTAAATCCTGCGAAAAAAAATCGATGTCTTTAATTTTGCATCGAAACATTTGGACTTTGAAACTAGCGAGATAGGAAACATGACAAATAAAAAATCACAATAACCATTAACAACAAAAATAAAAGTTAGAAATTATTTCTATAACACTATTAAAAAAAAAAGCCCAAAAACAAAACTTAAAATGTCCTACTCAAAAAATATTGGTGTCATTAAAAAAAATTGTGTCTATTAAAACATCAACACAATTTTATAAAACAAAACATTATACTTAAATACTTCTTAATAACAATAATAATTATTATGTTTTTTATAAATTTCATTTCTCATTGATAAAAAAAATATTTATAAACTTTTTAAAAAGTAATTAATAACTATAAATTTAGAATCATAAATAATAATATTAAATAATAAAAATATAATTTCATACATTCGTGCATATTTTAATAGTTATTAGTAACTATACGTTTTCATTAATAATAATAATATGGAAAATGCCCGGTAAAAAAGGATTTCCAAACAAATATTTAGTTTTCATTACATTCAAAACTGCCACTAAATTGGAAAGAGCTAGAAGTTGCACATCACCTAGAAAGCACATGTCAAGATGCCTTGTGAAGCTATTTAGAAAAAGCATTGTTTTAACTTTGTTGTTGGTATGAGCCTTTCAAGTATTGAAAATGTGAGTGTATTTTAACTATACATGACTAAATTCACGAAACAAAACAAAGCAATGAATGAGAAGACATCCAAGTTATTCTTACCACCTGCATCATGACCAAATTGAAAAACACAAACTCAACTTAAAAGGCATAGTCTTAATTAAAATAAGAATAAGACGTTATGTCCAATGTTGAAGGCCATTTAAGTACTTATCGTAAAGATCGATTAATGGGCAAATTGAAATTAAAAATTATATTCGTGGTCACTCACATCGGATATATAGATGCTTACGGGTGATATATTTAAAAATAAGATTTAAATAAGATTTTCATTTGATTAGGTTTATATATATTAGGATGATGATTAATGTTTATTAAGATTAGTTGTGGTTTAGTAGACTTTAAGAATGTAAGAAATTGATCGAAAAATTTTGATATATTATTTTTATGTTCAAAGAAAAATAAGATAATTATTATCATACTACTATGGTTTTGTTATTTTAATTGGTGTGATATATATTTTGAACATTAGAATATATTTGTCTATATATACTTTTCATAGTTGTTAGTTGGGGTTATCCCAAGTGGTTGGAAGGACGGAACAAAATCCTCCTCACCTAAGCTTAATTCCCGCAAGTGACATGACATATGTTAAAAGTATTGATAGTATACGTATATTTCTCATATGTATTATACAACATTGTACAAACATGTGAATTGAATTTAGCTTGGTTGGTTGGGTGGAATAGTTGGTATCCTCCTCACCAAGGTTCAAGTCTTGTAAGTTGACATGTTGACACTCTAGAACAAAGTAACTCTTAAGTGAGTTTATACTAAGGGTTGACTTAATACCAGCAACCTCTATCTTGTCTTTGGGCTAAGTGGGAGGTGTTGACTTTCTTCCCTAATATCCAATGCCCAAAGTTTTTCTTTGGAACATATATATATATATATATATATATATATATATATATATAACTTTAAAATTGTCCTTTTCACTAGAATGCAAAGATTAACTTTTATTTTGAAATGAGAAGTTTTGTTGTATTAGTATTTTATGAAATATAAAACATTTATTTTTCATGAGATAATTAAATTATATTAATTATATTCATAATATTGTGTTATAATAGTATTAATTGATATAAAATTTTTGAATTAATTCATGCCAAATTTACATCATGAGGATCTCCAAAATAAACGATTATTGGCTGCAAGTTTACTGGATTTGTTGGCCCAAAGTTAAAAACATAAACACATTACTAAAAGACACATCAAACTAGATAATTGTAGACATATAGCCCAAAATGAGCAAAAGGTTCCTAGAACCTAAAAACAACCTATTAACATCCTTGGTCCTAAAGAAGAGTCAGAACCAGGATGGCCTACCCATTACTTGGAGGGAGAGGTTGAAAAGCATCCTAGACATGGGCTACCATATGCTCAAGTCTACCATCCAAGCTCCCCAACCTATTGTTTATCCTTGTTTTCCTACGACAGAAGGTAGCCATCCATTCTATATTTCTCTATTGATTTTGTTGGAGGTCATTCAAAAAGTTGATCACCTCATTTATGTCATTATGTCAGGTCTAAAAAAGTTGGTCTAGGACCACTGAAATATGTTGAAGCCTTTTCTCTAATAAGTCAAAGGGAGGAGGTATCTCAAACTTGCCTGGAGACCATGGTTGCGGAGGGACAACATCTTCTCCTAAATCTCGAAATTATCCCTGATGGCTTGCTACTTGGCCATGACGCCCCACTCCCTTTCTCACATGACCTCACTGACGAAGCATGTGGTTAGGATAAACCAAGAGGCCCCAACTATCAGCAGAATAAATTCTCACCATAGTATTCTAGGTTACGCCACCAGTCCACCTCCCTTCATCGTCAACACCAGGGACATAAAGACAAGAGACAACACTTTGAAAATTATTGTTAACACCCGAAAAATGAAGTAAGTACCCCGAACGAGACCACTCTAATATGTTCCACAGACAACACCAACAAACTAGTCTCCTATCGCAACCAAGGCTTACCTAAGGACATACCAAAGTTGTTACATCGGTGCTCTATAAATAGTCAAATTCCCATATAATTCCTACACCAACCACCCAACCACCCAGGAAAAAAAACATACCAATGGAAAATACCTACAAAAACAAACAATTCAATTGAATCGACAAGGCTTACCTAAGGCGAGAAGCTCAGAATGTATGTTGACTCAACGCGTCTATGCTCTTCCCTTCGCCAGTGCCATCACATCCAAGAACATACAATACCCCAGGATGAATAAGGTTGATAGCTTGAACTTGGATCCCACACTCTCATCCACCTAAATTCATTGTTGGCATTTACTTCAATACGACCATGCTCGTTACCACTACTCCTCGTCACTTGTTTCATAAGGGATGGAACTGTTAAAGTTCCACCTCCTCATCGCTTTGTTCACAAGGGATGGAACTGTTAAAGCTACACCCTGCAGACATAAGCACCAAAATTCCTTCAACATCAATAGTCTCATAACTTCCCACCAACCATAATGTCCAAAACTCAACGCTCAAACCAATTTACAACTCATTACCTCTAGATGATCCATCTTCCTTCTACCAGGGAAGACATGCATAGCACGCTCTATTTAAGCCTGATATTATGTGGACAAGGGTGACAAAGCACTCATTGTAACCACTCCACCGCCATTTATCACACTGTCCAGAATTAGTTGGTATAAATATTAAATATAATATTATAATAATTTTTTTTAATTTAATTATAAATATAAATTTTAAATCCTGGATTTGGGTGTTGATTAGCAGGCCATCAGTGGAGGCGTTGGAGAGTGACAGGTGGTCTTGCCACTTGCAAGCACCTAATCGTTGTACTCCCTCCATAAATTCGCTTACATGCGCTGACACGATCATGTCTCCACTCCTCAACCGCATTTACTCTACGTGCTTGCCAGTTACCATGGCCTTCATGCTTTCCTTTAACACTCCTCGGTACCCCCATTCTGCTCATCAACTTCATCTCCGCTCCCACATGGTTCTCTAGATCCGCAGTGTTGGCCATTCCTCACCCTGTAATGATACAAAGAGCACTGTGAAGTGTGACCATCTTCAGCCTCCACCGCTCTTTTCTCAGAATTTGTTTCCTTTTTGCCCAGACTTCCCCAATCCACCATCTCAGTCTCCCAACAATTCGGGCTCTCACATAGCTTTCCACAGGTCGACCATGATGTGTAGGCAACGAATGTGTTACAGACGTGGGGGCGGTGGTAGATCTGGTGAAGGAAGGAGCAGTAGCAGTTCTTGTGGTGGCAGAGACGATCAAGGAAGAAGCAACAGCAGCAACAGGGTTGACTGGGCTTATTCGCCAACAACAAGCAATGAGGTCAGTTTTCAGTTTAGTAGCGCTTTAGACAAGCCGCACATCACTGCAAAGATCACTGTGGTCTTTTAGGAAGAGCCCTCCGATGCTGCTTGCTCGGGCTCCCGAAAGCGTAGTCGAAAATCCACTATATCGGAACAACCTCCTCCTGTTACCAAAAATTCTAATGCCCTTCCGGTAAAGCGAAGCATCAACAATTCTAGTAGTGTAGGGATGAGCAGTGGCAGTTCTGCAAGTGAGGACTCGGAATGGAAACATTCCAGTTCTCCCTCCTCTTCAGAACACTTTGCCCCGGTTGATGACAACAAGGTTGCGGATGCCCAGGATGAAGACTACAGCTGCCCTATCCTAGAAGAAACTCCACCTCCAGATGGCAAACAAGATGACAACTAGTAGGTTCATAGGTATTCTTAACTCTTTTTGGTATTTTGGCTTCAGTTTCAAAGTAGCTATGGCAAAGTTGTCTGGTTTTCACCTTAGTCACGCTAGCTCTTTTTATACTTTCAGTTTTTTGTTCAAAACAATGTATGCTGGTTTCCCGCTAATGGGCAACAATTTTGAGTCGGTTTCCCGGTCATGGGCGACTTGTATTTTGGATTTTCTGAATATGCTTCTCTCCAGCGTTAGCTAGTTCTGCAAACTAGAAATGAAGCCTGCTATGTACATTATGTGCCATTGTAATAGATTAAACTTACTTAGAAGAAATATATATATATATATATATATATATATATATATATATATATATTTTAAAAAATATTAAAATAAACACTTTTTCAAACTTAAAATTGTTTATTATTTAACTTTATTATTTATATGATAAATAATTATTTATATGCTTTATTACAAAATAGGTTGAAAGAGATGTCGAGTAAGGATCTACATGTATGGGGACTACAAATAAGCTTGTAAATATTTACTAACTATATAAGTATAATATTAAATATATTTTTCATAATATATATGATCTTAAATTATATAAAATACGATATCAAACTTTTAATATAAAATTTTGAGTTTTCTAATGTTTTTAGAAAAATTATGTTATATAATGATGAAAATTAAATAAAAAAAAAAATTAAAAACAAGTTTAATGAATTTGATTTTATTATTTTTTAAGATCTTAATTTATAAAAATAAAAATAGGCTAATTTATCGGGATTTTAATTGGTAATATTTAGTATATTAATAAGTGAAAAAATATGTTTTTTAGAAAAGTTTTTCTAAAAAATTTTGTTGAAAATTATACTTGAAATTTTTGCCATAAAACTTTTCTTTTAAGAACTTTGATTTATTTTAAACCTTCAGATATCATTAGAGTTTAGAAAACATAAATAAGCAAGATAAAATTTTAATTTAGAAAACATTAATAAACTAAATATAATTTTACTTCAAAAAAATGGTTTCTTTTAAAAGAATTAAGTTTATTCAATTATATAATTATATAATAAAATAAAATTTTCTTATAACACTCAATTCTAATTTTAAATAACATTTGAAATTAAGTAAACTATAAAAGTGTTAGAATTATTAAATATGATAGTTTGTTAAACAAATTTATTAAAAAAATATTGTGCTTTGTATATGGTACAAATGAGAAAAAGAAAATAACAAGAAGCACAAATATATAGAGAGAATATACACATATATTGAATATATTTTTTGAGAGGTATTAAAAAAAAATCTTTAAATTTAATTTTTTATTAAAAAAAATTATATAATTAAAAAAAAAAACAAAAAAATTACAATACTTTTTTCTTCCAAATATGTGTAACATGTCATAAGCACTACAAATAAATATAGATGGGTTTCCTCACTAAAATAAACCCTATATTACAAGCATGTTTTTTTTTAAGTGCAACGTTTATCATGTTTATGGTCATTTTACCAAAAATAACTAAAATATTTAAGAGGAGAATCCCCCATAAAGTGTTGTTGACCATATAATTTAGGTTCATGATGCTTCATAGCAAGCATAAAAACTCTTAGTGTAAGGGGCCACAACAATCAAATACATCCTAAGAATGATAATCTGAATCAAGCAATAACAAATTTGAAGCTCCTGGAAATATAGATGATTTGAAGAAGGAAAACAAATGGGAAGAGAAATAATGGGAGATCTTAAATATGTTTGGGTTTACCTTGAAGGTAGTTTAGATCCATCCAAGTCCAATATGGAGCTAGATATCCTTGCCCCAATGGAGATAGATGAGGAGGAAGAAAATGTCAAAAAATGCAGCAAAGCAAGTCTCAATTTGACTTTGCCTTGGTCAAATAGAGAAAATTTGAATTTCCACATCAGTAGACAACTTGAAGGCAGTTAACTTGTGTGACATGGTTCTTGTCACTCAGTTAGCTTATTAAAGTCGAGTTAGAGGGCTTGGAGTTCAGTTAAGCATGTGTGATATCTAATTTGTAGCAATCAAGGTCAGTTATACCAAGTTTTAAGTTAAACTAGTTCTAATTGTTGATGGAACTAGTGGAAGGTCAGTTGTGTTAATTTTTCACAAGGCTGTATTGTTATTTTCTTTAATAATTGCATTTCTTCATAAACACATTATGTTCACCCCGTAGAATCATAACATTATTCCGATTTACATCATTATTCATCAGCATATGCAACTATGTAGAAATAATAATAACATCATCATCAATGTAGTGGAACATAAAGGAACATAGGAAGAAAATCATGCACACATAGAGACACCATGATTGGTCTGAGACCGGGGAAAAACCCACTATGGGGAAAACCCTTGCAAACACTTCTTCATATATCATCATCAAATGATTTGGCAAACCAGAGTACAATGATCTATTGATCCATAGCTTCATAATTGGATAAAACAACTAGCACATCCATAATATAACCTTAAAAAAAAATGAAAGGAAAAATATTATTAAGGATTTCTTAAAATATTAGGGAATCATTATTAAAGATGGAAGGTAAATAAAAGGAAAGGGAGGTTATTAAAGGTTTAAGTATTGGAAAAGTGGAAAAGGAGATAAATCATTATATTCTAAAGATTTTATTTAAAAATGGAATATATACATATATAAAAGAATTTGATCCTCTTTTAAAAGAGAATATTAGTGAAAGATTCATTACCAAAGTTTGAAGGAATAATAGTAAAGGATATTGGAAAGAATAATTAAGATTGAGGGTTTATTAAAGGGAAATAATAATATTTTATTATAAATATTAGGAAGGGTCACCCTTAAAAACCTTGAAGTTATCTGACAAAATGACATCCAAAACAGAACTAAAAGAGGAAATATTTCCTAAAAATTATAGTATGTGTGTCGATGTGTTAATTGAAATCAAAGGGTCACTTGCGGGAAAAGAGGTTCTCATATCTATCGATTTTAATCAAAAGAATAATGATGTTAGTACCGAATGTGCTAACCAATTAGTGATCCCTAAAATATAACTGAAGAAAATTCATTTAACACAAATAACAAACAATACAACATAGAGAATTTACACCTAAGTATTGGGCAGTATTCCTTTGTCTCGCAATTCACCGTTAAAACCTTATTTTCCAATAATAGTGATATAGTTCTCAGTTCGCTCTGGATGGAATCTCAAGGGTCATTCATCCTTAATACAAAAAATATGTTTTTAACATTCTCCTACAAAAAGAAGAAAGTAACGCTACAGGACGTTAACTTAAAACCAAATTCAGTGACACCTGAAGATATTCAAGAAATTTCAAAAGTAATTTCTCAAGAAGGTAAAAAGGTGATCCAAAATATGCAAAAGGAAGTTGACAAAATCACCAATAATAAGAATGAAGTAGTTGCTCGCCTTAAGGACCACAACGAAAAGTTACTAATGCAAATTAATAAGCCGAAGAAAGACAAGAAGTTATTAGAAAACAAGGTGCAACAACTTGTTGAAAATGAATCATTGAAACTTTCAAATGTAGAAGTTCAAGTTGAAGAAAAAATGAACATTGATCCAATAAATGTCACAACTCAAGAAGAAGACAAGCAAGTTGCAGAAGATGCAAACTTAGATGTTGTAGTTCCAACAAGGAACATTCTAAGTAAAGGCTCTGTAACCAGCTCAATAACATCGACGCTGGAAAAAAATCAAATAAGGCAAACCAAAAAAGTTCCCTATCGACATCCAAATCATGGGAGCAAACAACTTGACCAAACTATGTATTCATAACATAATCAACAAGCTGATATTACGAAGAATACTAATGTTGGTGAAATCTGCTCATGTGATCACAATTCATCACAAGTTTCCAGTCGCAGTAAGATTCCACAGAAGATTGATTTAGGATGGTCCAATCCATTCTCTGTGCGACGGTTTTTTTTGTCACTTAGAAGATCTTATCAACTTGTGTCAACCAAGATGACGACCTTGAGAAGAGAAGACATGCGTAGCAGAGACAAGAATCAAGGCCTTTTCATCAACAAGATTTGAGGACAAAGCTTTTTGAGGAGGAAGGCAATGTAATGAATAAATTAATGTAAATAATGATTAATTAGTTAAATTAGTAATTAGGTTGAAAGGCCATGTATGATGAAACATGACATTTCGTGAAGAGGCACTTGTGTAGGTATATAATCTGGCCTCATTTGTAACATTCATAACTCATTCTTCATACATTCTAATATAATATATTTGTATCCTCAATGGATATTCTGATATTCCAAGTCTTCTGGAGTATTTAACTGGAGAAGGAACTTTGTTCACTTCATCTTGCTCCCCCTCCTGGTATATTTTCGGTACCTGTTATGGCTACCTTGTCTCTTCCTAACATGACCCTGGGGATCCTAGTCTCGTACATTGATTCCCCATTTACTATCTTGCCTAGTCATTCCAAACCTTATATTTCTTTGACCCCAGTCCAATGGGTCGCCATGACCCCTCTCTTTGCTTCTGTCCCTTAGTCACCTCAACAAGACCCTACCCCTATTGCGAAAGCCTCAGGTGAGGGGGGGAAAGCCCACAAGAAGGCACGTAAGGACAAGGTTGCCCAGACAACCCCTACTCCTCCTCAGCCTCCAAAGTGTGCCCCTCCATGTGATTTGTGTGATGTTGTTGGTCATGTGTAGTACACCTAGGGGGGATAATATAGGGTACAGAGGGAGGTACCCAAGGGAATAATATGATGTAATAATATAAGAATGATAAATAATTGGGCCATAGTTAATAAATAAAGTGGTTAACCCACGTTATGTAAGGGACCACATGTAGCTAGGGAATAAAGTGATAATCCCATTGTATTGGGTGTATGGTATTGAGATACCCATGGTAACTATCCATGGTATTGCATGTATGAAACCTATATAGAGGCTAGAGTCTCTCCATTGAGAGATGTCAAGGATTATTGTATGGGCAAGCATATGGCTTGTGGAGTGATCTCCTTCCTTAAGGAGTGAATGTATGGTGTTGCCCTACCTTAAGGGTTTTGATATTAATGAAGATCTGAAGTTTTATCTTCTATGGTGTTATTTCTTGGGCATATTTTCCATTTTTATACATTTTCTTGTCAGATCTACTACAAGTGGTATCAGAGCACTTTCTTGGGCAGAGTTTGGAGATTTGTTTTTTCATTTTTTTGCAGGAAATTTTTGGGCGGTGAGTTTGTAGAGCAGATCTGAAAAATTTGGTGAAAAATTTTTAGAAATAAATATCAGATCTGGATTCCTTATGGAAAAATACCCAATTTAAAAAAAAAAATCAGTCGAATCGGAGTCTAGATGAGGGTGATATCGCTGATTTAAATTCAGTTGTGTTGTAGAAATGTTTCTGACGACAATTTGTGTATGGCGGATATCCTGACATTTTTAGTAGATTCTGGTGCACAATCTCAGACAAAAAATTACAGATCTGATCTCCCCTTGAAAAATCACCCAATTTCAAAAACAAATCGGTCAAATTGGAGTCCGGATGAGGGAGTTATCAATGATTTAAAATCAGTCATTTTTTTCAGAAATTTTGTGACGGCGGGACAGTTGCAGTGCAAATATGTGTTTCTAGAGTGCCTAGATTGATATTTCAGTCATACGGTTAGATGCATAATGGCTATTCCATTTTCAAAAACAGGTTATATTAAGGATTCTGAGTTATATTGACCGAGTAATGTCCATTTTAAATTTTTGCCAAAGTAAGTGATTTTCTTCAAAACCCTTACTTTATTTTATGGATTCTTGCAAGATGAAGTTTACAGGAAAAGATGATGGCCCTACTATTGAAGATTTTTTACAACATCTCAAGGCTCAATACCGAAGTTTTTGGATATGCTCCATAGGGCTTCATCTAAAAGATGAGGCAAATAAATGGTGGACCTCACTTGACAGCGCAGTGAGGAAACTTCCCGAGAAAAAACTTGAAAAAGTCATTTTGGACAAGTGGTCTAAAGCCAGAAAGAAGGACACTAAGAGACATAAAGACTTCTTTTCTACTAATATTTCCATATTACAGGTTAATGGAAGTATTCAGAAAGAGAACATCATTGTGTCTATCATTCCTAGTTGCAAGCATAATTGTATCAATGTTAATTTGGCTAAAAAATTGCAAGTTCCAACAAAACATATTGAAAACACACAGGTTGATAATGAAGATGTTCAAATTTATAAAGATTTGAAGATTTCTATGGATAAGTATGTGTTGCATTCTGATTTTTATGCTTCAGATATGGCTGCTGTGGATGTTGTTTTGGGACACCCTTGGATGGAATCCGTTGGTACTGTCAATTTTAATGTGCAAAAGAAATTCATGAAGCTCTGGTATAAAAAGAAGAAAATTACATTGCACGATATTTGCATTAGGTGTTAGAAAATTATATATTATGGAGCAATGCAACACATAAAATATGGAAAACACAAGCACACAAAACACATAAAACCAGAGAGACACAGATATACGTGGTTCACCCAGTTTGGGCTACGTCCACCCCGAACAGCCAGTTGTTCCTCTCTATTATCCAACAAAAATGAAGAGACACAACCTACAGAAGATATGTTATAATATCCTCTGTTCTCTCTCACAGTCTCCCTATCTGTTTCTCGCTCCGAGAATACATATACAATACATAGCCGCAATACAATACCCTCATACAAGCAAGGGGTTGCCTTCTAGGGAAAGAAACCCTAAATTAAACATAACTTCTACCGTTAGATCATCCGCCTAATGAACGGCCCAGATTGACTAGAAATCACTATATTTTTACAAGGTAATTTTACATCTGTTTTTAGCTTCGGGGGCGATGCCCCTGAAACCCCCCACCAAGGGGCCCAAAGCGCTCGTCACTGACTCCCCACAACAACACACTACCAAGTGCTGCTAAGCGCCTCTTTTAAGGAGGAAGTCCAATGTACAGGGGTCCAATGCTATGATACAAAGTAAACTAG
This sequence comes from Pinus albicaulis, assembly GCA_034641835.2. Taxonomy (NCBI): domain Eukaryota; kingdom Viridiplantae; phylum Streptophyta; class Pinopsida; order Pinales; family Pinaceae; genus Pinus; species Pinus albicaulis. The sequence goes on from JAXQQM020082122.1 coordinate 120,553, forward strand.
ATAATCAGGCTCCACACCCAACATTAGCAACCATGGAGAGACTAGGGAGGAAGAAGTGCAAATCTCTAACGATACAAACACATCAGATGATGAGCCTTTGATGGTAGACAACCAAAAACAGACATCAAAGAAATTAACAACAAGAGAACCTGACACCACTCCATCACCAATAATGGAGGAATTAATGAAAGATGTTCCATCAGTTAAAGCTTCAACATATCACCACCCGCATCACCTAGCAAGAAAACAACCAGGAAGGTGGAAACAAATTAGCAACAAGGACAACAACCCCTGGATGACACATAGAGAGGTGCGACGATCCACCCACAACACATCAACACATAAGAACCACCAGAACCCACTTCCATCTCAAGCGAGCAAGACACCAACTAGATTGAGTGTTCACCTTTCTCTGGGATGGTTGGATGCACGTGAATGGTACCAGTGGAATACTCTTTTGAGTAGATCTTATTATTTGTGTTCTTCTTATGTTTCAGGGATGAAACATGTTTAAGGGGGCTGTAATGTAGTATACCTAGGGGGGATAATATAGGGTAAAAAGGGAGGTACCCAAAGGAATAATATGATGTAATAATATAGGAATGATAAATAATTGGGCCATAGTTAATAAATTAAGTGGTTAACCCACATTATGTAAGGGACCGCATGTAGCTAGGGAATAAAGTGATAAGCCCATTGTATTGGATGTGTGGTATTGAGATACCCATGGTATTGCATGTATGAAACCTATATAGAGGCTATAATCTCTCCATTGAGAGATGTCAAGGATTATTGTATGGGAAAGCATATGGCTTGTGGAGTGATCTCCTTCCTTGAGGAGTGAATGTATGGTGTTTCCCTACCTTAAGGGTTTTGATATTAATGAAGATCTGAAGTTTTATCTTCAGTGGTGTTATTTCTTGGGCATATTTTCCATTTTCATATATTTTCTTGTCATATCTACTACATAATGCCACCCATAATTGTCCTGAATTGCCTCGTATCAAGCCCATGGTCAATGTTGTGTTTCCTGAGTCTAAGGTCCCTGAAGCCCCTATTACTTTACCGACTATAGCCAAGAAACCCAAGATTGTTCACACCAACCACCCATGTGCTTTGTATGATCTCCATGGCCATTATACCCACCTCTGTCTCTACCTTGCAGACTACCGCACCTCTCTGGATGTAGTTCGCCAGTATGAGGCCGACCACCATGAGTCTACCTATCCTTTACTTGCGCGTTATGCTTTGGGCGAACTAGAGGACCCATCCACTCCCATTGACATTCCCCCTCCCTATGTCAAGATGACGGATTCTTTAGCCACTATCCTCTACATGTCATCATCTATGAGATCCATGGTGGAAGACCCCTCCGGGGCTTCCCCTTCTGTTTCACCTTACCTCCCTTCAGTGATCACCTTGGGCTCAACATTGGTCAATCCTTCATCTAGTTGTTTTTCTATCACCCTCTATGACGATGCAAATGTGAACCTCTCTTCTCATTATGATGAGTTAGGTAGCTTCGCACACATGGTCTTTCTTCCACTAGTCACCCCATCTCTTATTGCGATGACAACATTATGGAAGAATTTACCACCCTTGACTTTATCTATCCCCCCCTTACATCGAAATCATGCATTGAACTACATACACCTTGTGGTCATTACATTGACACCCAATGTTTTGGTAATGGGGCACCCATATTTGAGAGTCGATGAGAAGAAATTCTCCACAACCCTCCTAGTGCATCTAGTCATGTTGACTCTAGTACCATTATTCTTCCCCCTTTAGAAGAACCTCTAGGGTCCCATATCACTTTAGATCACACTAGGGATGATCCCTCTCATCATTTCTTCATCTTATATCAACAACCCAGTCCCTTAGACATTGTTGTTGACCAACCTCTATACTTTTTTAGCGAGCACTAGCTCATTATCTCCAAAGACACTCTTTTGTGTAATGACACCATATATGGTGCTCCATAAAATCCTCTGGCTAGGGGCATCATTCCCACCTCTACATACTAGATCATTCCCCTCCATCAAATATGCTTGGGGCAATGTCCCATGCTTGGGGGCATCATGGCACCCCTGGCCATCTTCTCATATGATTACCATAAGTCTCGACCTAGACCCCATCAATCTAGGTATGGTTGATTGTCATCCCATTCCTTGGATAGTTGCACCTACCGGCCACTCCGGCGGGCCATATATCATAGATGTTTGATGCCCTATCTTCAAATATTCTACTTTTCGTGATATCATGTTTACCACTTGGTCCCTCTGTTTGACTTGGTGGGAGAGGATGACTCTACACCTTCTCTAGTAGATATTCTTGTATTCTTTTCTTACCATGATTCTTAATCAGGACCATCCTTCCAAGAATCATTAAGGCCATCCTTAGAAAATAAACGGCTCTCCTACCCTCATCAATGGGTTCTCAAAAACTTAAGGACCCCAAACCTGGCCAATGCAGTGCAGACTACATGATCCTCTCAGATCTCATAACGTATTGTATCCAAGTCTCTCTCTCTCTAGTTGACCCTCACCTCTGCCATGCCTACACAAAACCATCATGTTTGTCAGCATACAGAATGGAAAGACTACATCATAACCATAAAATCCTAGCTCTCAGCCAAACAATAGAACTGAAACCCCCTTTCTCTGACAGGTCACACTTTTCAGGCCATTACCTAGTACAGGTCACAATTTTATGCATAATACCTACAACCCAGGTCACAGAACAGACCCCAAAAAGTGCGACCTGATCTGTTCCTGAGCTCTGGGTGCCTAATCTGAAACTTTAGTCCACTAAATTAAAATAGTAGGGTTAGTCCTCTTACCTGCAACTGATGGATCTCGATTCCAACGGTCGGTTTGTCTGCTATGATCGCTGCAAGATTTAGGGCCTTTTCTCCTCTCTACAGTCACCACAGCTACACTTGAAAATGAATCAAATTGGAGGGAAAATGCCTTATTAAAAGAGAAACCCTGGATTTTTCTTTCACCAGCTGTGACCAAACCGTATCTCGCTTTGACAAACCGTCAGCACCATTGGAAAGCTCTCACCGAGCTCTCAAATGGGTATCCTTTCGTTTTTGGTGATTTGATACTTCACCTGGAAGCCTTTTTCCAAGAAGGGTCACTTCACTGCTTCTCGAAATCGAATTTCTTCACTTGAAACACTTGTACTTGGGGCAGCACCTTGCCTTCATACTTGTCCATTCTCATGTCGATTTTCATCATGAGTAACCATCTTGTGCTCATGTTTTAATGGCCCTCACCGGGCCTGTTCTATGTGGCAGCATCATCGAGTCGCCCTTGTTTAGATCATCTGAGTTGAGTCGTCATCGCATCCATGGAGTCCGTCCTGAGTCCCTTTGTCTCCTGCAACATTCCTCCAACCTTCATTTCTTTGACCCTCTCTTGTGTTGAACATTTTTGCCTTCAATCATACTGTCCCATATACCCTCCGAATTGAGTCAATAGCTACCAGGTCATCTATGCCCTTTATGATCTAACAAGGGAAGTCGTCAGCCTGCTACATACGACCCCCCATTCCACCATTATCGCTGGTGTCAGTCTTGCTCTATTATTATCCCTCCCACCTTAGTTGGGGATTCCTTATTGCCTCACATATGGCGGACCTCCTTCTGTCGACATCATCTTATTCATTCCAGAAAATAGGTCTAGAGGGCGGTGTACCTTGTTTCTAGCTTCTAGTCTCATTCGATGCCTCAGATCCGGAAAAGGGACCATACATTGCCCTTTGACTTGATTTTTTCTTAGTTCCATCTCCTTATGGCATGATCAAGATTCATATAAATGATGGTTTAGTGATGCAACAGATTGTACCAGTGAGTCCTAGGTGTGTGTGAGATGTTTCAGACTTCATGAGGGGTTGCCATTCAGGTAGCCCCCCACATACACGGATGACTTCTCTACTACAACCTTGGATGCAGCTCCATAGATTTGATGTTTTCGGCCTCAGCCGCTTGGAGCGCCTTTTTAGTTTGCATGTATCATTTAGATTTTCAGAGCCATTTCTTGTTCTACATGGCCTCTTTGGTTGTACTTATATCTCATGTACTTAGATATTATTATATAATTCTTGGATATTGTCCTAGGCATAGTATGTATGTGGGATCCATTATCATGTTTTTATCTGGCCAATGTTTATGCCAGCATGTACTATATAGTTCAATCCCATGTTTTTTGGACGCATCATTATTCTTTGTACATTGTTATCTCGGCGGGCATAGGTATGTTTCCCCCGCCTCTTGTAGAACAGGTACTCACTCATAAAAGAGACTTGTCACACCTGTAAGTCTCACCTCCTTAGGGTATTGTCCTCTTGTGCTTCAGTCTTCCTTATATTTCTCCCTCTCTGACTCCCCCTTCAGTGTCTAGTGATTGAGTTCTTACAACGTACTTCGGTCATACGATTAGCTCCTAACGCTCGCACGCTAGGGGGCAATCTGTTACACCATTTTTTGGTCATCTAACCTTCTACTATTAGATGGACTAAATTACACCATGTAAGACAAATTTTACCATAGTAACATTGCTTTCACTATGAAAATAACTTAGTAATCCATAATTTATTAAGTTTTTTCTGGTCTAAACAGGAAACCCCATGAGGAATAATTGAATAAATCTTTATTTGTTTGATTTTCCTCAACAGATAATTAATTAAACCAATGTTTAATTAATATTCCTAGTCATATTTAACCCAAAACAAGAAAATCAATCAGATAAATTAGCATTTATCTTATTATTTTCTAGGAATAATTATTTAAATAATATTCCTTGTTAAATTTCACTAAATTATTTATAAATAATTGAATAAATAATTATTTATTTAATTATTACTTAACCAAATTCTTAAAATAATAAATAAATCATTTATTTATTTATTATTTCTAAATAAAGGGATTTGACAAAATTCAAATTCTTTTTCCCTCCAACAGAAATACTAAAATATTCCATAAAAATTGGATCTTGATTTGGTTAATAATATTTTAACTATGCACCAATATCTAGACTAACTCGATATTTTGTTATAAATAAAAGGGTTTTTCCATTCATTCACAACCTTTGTTTCCTAAATATCACTCTCAATCTATACTTTTGGTCTGAATTTGATCCTCCATCATTGTCATATTTTCCTACTTTTTGCTTGTGAGCTCCCTTTGAGTTCCATTTTTGTCTGTGTTTTTTGCACCATCAAGAGAGAGAGATCTTAGATCTTAAGCACTGGGGACATACAAGAAGCCATCCCATTGAGGGGGATTGGTAACATATTTATATGTTCCCCTCCCAAGTGTCATAATACAAAAGATTCTTTAAAAATTATTGTCTTGTCCATTGGATGCATGGAGCAACTCTTGCTTACTATTTGTTGTTTAATGTCTTTAACTGCACAGATCTAGATTTCTGTAGCATTTATTCTAATCACTAAATGAATATCTAACGATATTGACAGCCGTCTTTGATGTTAGGGCTATTTTTTATGCACAACTAAAGTGAGCTTTTTTCGTACCCTTGCGATTAGAATTCACACTAAAAGGATTTATATTGATTCCTTGAGAATTTCTTGCACAATTCACAGATTTGATTAAAAGGTTTCTAGGAAATATCTCATTGTCCTAACAAATTTAAATTATTCCTAACATCATCAGTAAGTCCACGTAAGAACAATGTCCTAATGGTACTTAGATCAAATTTGTGCTTTGACCTTTGAAGGATATACATGAATCTCTCTAAGTACTCCTCTAGGGTCTCATCATCATTTTGCACAATAGTAAATATTTCATCTTGAATATCTCTAGTTTTACTATATTCATAATATTTTGACAAGAAAACTCTCTTCATCTATTCCCAAGAAGCTATAGTGTTTCCCCTAGTCCCATGAACCAACACAATGCTGCATCCTTGAGAGTTGTGGAAACAACTTAAATTTATAAGCATCAAATGAATAATCAAAACTCCTACACAAAATATCAAACTCAAATAAAAAAGACTCTGGGTATTCACGTGCCTTACCATAGAAATGAGGAAGAGTTGATGGTGGTATATTATTCATTTGCACAATTACATCATGATCCACAATTGGGAATCCAAAAGTGGATTGTTCCTTGTTAACCTGATTTTCGGTAGTTCCCTCAACATGGTCCTCATGATCTGCCATTGTTGTTCCTCCAGTTATATCGCTCTCAACAAGTGAGAAGGTTTACTATCGGTTCTAATAGTCTCCTTCTTCCCTTTCGTAAGTTGTTTCACTCCTGGACTACTGTTTCCAGAGTCCAACTGGACAGTTCTTGCATGATGAGCCTGGGTTTGTTTGGATTTGCTACCTACAAAAGAAGGCACAATATGAGATTTTTTTATAGATTTATCAGTATTTCCTCAGCCCTTAGTGGGCTTCATACCCCTACCCATTTTAGGCATTCATTTCAAAAAAAATGACAAAAGAAAAATTCAATAAAATGTTACAATTAAAAGTAACTCAACACCTAAAAATTCCTTCAATCAATAGTACCATACTGCAGAAAACATAATAGCAGACTTACCCCTTTTGCAAAAAAAATGGAAAATTCTTGCCAATTCAAATCGCCTTCCCAGCAACGGCACCAAAATGTTGGGTGCGGGAATCATAGTTAAGAAAACTCCTCTCAACACTTAATTGTCAACCTGGGGTTCATAAACATAGAGACGAAGCACAGGAAATGCCAAAAGTGGTATGAAATTTCCCTATCTATTCCTACTTCTCAAATCAAGATCTTACAGAATTGAAAATAAAGATCACACAACAATTTACACCAAAGAAGTTCTAGTGTTGGAAAGCGAAAGAAAGTACTTTAAAAAGAAATCAAATAAAGGAACTTTCACACTTGTTGTAAAAAAACTTGATTGGTGAAATGAAATTCTATGTCTATCTCCAGTATGGGTGTTTGCAGGTTCACAAGTGGGCCCTTGGAAAGATTCACCGTCTTAAGGATTTTCCTTCTTGCACCAAGTTGTTATTCTTGTACTCCTGCAATCTTCTTGCACTAGTATAGTAACAGTACTTAGGTGTGGGAAGTATATTTTTCACTTTCACTGGATATTTATGTCTTCGTGCAAGGGGCTCGAAGCTTCTAGCTTCGAGCACTCTATTCCTATAATAGGATATTGGTTCCTGTACTGAAACAGAGATTCACTCACCAAGTTTCCAATTACTTTTGAAAAAAGAAAGAGCATGTTAATCCATGAAAGAAATTTACAAATAGTGAAGTATAATTCTGAAATAACTTGCACACGAAAAAGAAATGCTTCAACCAAACTGAATCTTGCAGTGAAAACAACTTTGAAATAAAATAAAATAAAAAACTCCAAAAAGTTAAAGACACTTTCTCCAATGCAATGAAAGAAATAACTCAAGCATGACAACATGATTTTATCCCTGCGATAGTTACTTACATAAACCAGATCTGCCTCTAATATTTGTAGACTTAGAAAGGTTCCTTTTAATTGTTCAGATTTATGTTTTTAATTCTTTCCTTTTAGAAATATGAATTGCAGGCACATATCGATGTAACGTAACAACATTTTTTCATCAGTTAACCAGATATCTTTTAATTCCTAATATTTAACTCTTAATATTGAAAAGCCTCTTATTTAATAATGAACATTCACTTGCAAAAATAAATCGAATTCTTGCAAAGGAAATGAAATGAAACAATCATGTTGTGATGAAATAAAAGACTAAGTTGCAGAAATTATAATCGCACTAGTGCATGAAGGTGCTTGCACTACTCCAGGCGGAAATCAATTACGATTCATGGAAAAGAAAATGACTAAAAATAAATCGAACTGTAATTAAACACACAACGGATCTGTCACACTTCATTGTTAAGGAAATGAAATCATAATTCTTATAAATAAATGAACTACAAATTCAATTCACACTTTTCATAAATAAAATTAGCACGCACACCTTTAACTGGACGAAAGCACGAGAGGGAAAATGAGTTGGGTTGGCTGGGCCCTAGCAAACCACCTCATTTCTCGTTTAGGAAACGTAAAAATTCAGCACTCAAAGATACATCAATGACAGATCAAAACACGAGATGTAAACAACATAGCGTAGCTCCTTGTACTAGTTTGATTCAGCAAAAGTACATGATAAGTATAGATCCAACCCAAAATGAGGGCTACAACACAAATTTACAAATTTTCCAGAGTGATAGTAGCATGGCTATCACTCTCTAATTTCCTATCTAAGATCTATATTTATACAATCCTTTCAGCCTCGGCCATAACAAAATTACGTAATGTTATTCTAATTCCAGCCTTTCGGCTTGAACAAAATAACAACCAGCGTTACGAAATAAGCCATCGGCTATAATAAAACACTAACTATTCATTGGACGACGATCCAATATTTATTCGTATCCATGATTATCCTCCACTCCGATTTCCACTCGAGATGGCCACAACTGAACGGGTCGAGCTGGAGCCAAAAAGCCCGTGTTAAGTAACGAGCCATTGCGGAAGTCTAGGAGCGGTTGGTTACGAATGATGCAGGAATCTTCCTACACTAGACCATGCTGATTCGAGATTAATACATTCTCTTATAAAAATACTTTAGGAAGAGAAATATTAGTTGGAGGCATATAAAAGGCATAAAATTTATTTAAAAAGGATTAATTAAGTACTTATTAAACCTTAGGTATGAAATATAAACTAGTGTAGGGATAGGACAAGATTATTTGACTAGTGCATGTATACGGAAGTTTGTGAAGATAAACAAAGGTTTATGATCGTGATTTTAAGGTAGGAAAGGGGTTAAAATGAGCCATTTTCACCTACTAACAATATGTAAATATTTATGTTGAAGTGGAATTTATAAATGGTCTTCCATAAGATATGTTTCTCGAAGTTGTATGCAACATTTTGAAGCAAAAACTAGATTACAAACAAGTGACTTTTAAATGTCAATCATCATATGAGTATGGTCATTTAATGCCTCTTATCCGAGGTATAAGGTAAGTGAGGATACCTTTTAAAAACTTGTCAGAAAAGGAGCAAAGCCCTACTTAGTGGAAAAGAGTCATGGAATGCCATGACCCAAGTTGATATTGGTGGCCACCCATCTATTCCACTTGGGGCCCCACCATTATCTCTTTCAGTTTTTTCACAACTCACTATTTTTAGCAGTTTTCAGGTCCTGAACTTCCGGAGCCATTTTGAAGCCCCAAATGGAGATAGTATGCCGAAGTTACGTCCTCGGGAAGTTGAAACACCAATTTACCCAAAAGGGGCTCATAGTTTTGGCACTTCATCTCCTAGGGTTAGCTTTTTGGACGTTTAGAGTTCTCCATTGTTTCTCCATAATAAATAGGCCCTCGAGCCTCATTGTAACACATTTGAGAGGTCTGTAGCTGCCACATCTCTTCTCAGATATTCACTACCAGCACTCTAGCTATTTTATTTCCATCATGTTTTTAAGCATATTTTTGTGATTTGATATTAATGAAATGAAGCCTTATTTCTGTTGTATTTCTATGTTTATGGTTATTTTTGTATTTTTTTGCGTTCCTGCATAAATCTGGATCAGTGGTATCAAATCGGTCTGCTTTTTCTCGATCCTTCTTTGCATGTCCCCAACGAGGTCGGGGTATAAGGAGTTAGGACTCGATGTGGTGGAACCTTTGCAAGATCAGCCTTGCGAACCCCGGCGGACACCCATGGGGAACGAAAAGAAATATTAGGGAGTAGGAGATCCTATGAAAATATTGCTCGAGGATGTGCTCGAAAAAAAAATGAATGCGATGATGGATAACTTTGCCCAGATCCTTCAACGACTGCCCACCAGTGGCACATCTGCATCCAGCAGCCACTCTGGAGGTGCGACTCCCTTTAAGGTACAAGTAAAATTTGACATTCCCATATTTGAGGGTCAAATAGATGTAGATACCGTAGATAAGATGGTTGAATCTATTAGAAGGATATTTCTCAGTTCATGACTTTTCCGACTGGGAGACGATTATTTTTGCACTCCTCAAAGCTACCCCCCATGTCATGGACTAGTGGGAAACCTACTGTGAGAAAAAGGATGAGACAAAAGCCTCTCTGTTCTCAGCCGTACCCACCTGGAATTACTTCCGAGATGCCATCAAGGAACAATACTATCTCATGGGGAGCTATGAGGACAAGTACATACAATGGACCACGCTACGACAACAAAGGGATCAAGATGTGCATGAGCTAATGAACTGTTCCATAACATGCGAACAAAATTGGGTATCATAGATTCGGAGAAACATTTGGTGCTAAAGTATCATGGTTTTATACACAGATACATTCAGAAGGAAATGGAGTTCCTCGACATCTCCTCGCTTGGTACGACATACCGGTATGTTGCCAAGATTGAGCAGAAATTCAAACAGAAGAAGCGAGACTTTGGATCTGCGAATCAAAAGAAAGGGAAAGGTTCCCCCAAATCGCGGAACAAAGGACAAAGCCAAGTGTTGGGAAAGGTAAATCCCCTCTGCGGACAGAGGCGATCCCTACTAGCCCAGCGGGGGTCTAGCAACAAACAAACAATGCTATGACGCAAGCTCCTAGTTACGAAATGAAAGATTTGGGATAAGAACCTACCTGGATTCCAGCGCTCGATCTGAAAAAGAGATGTCCCCGTCCTTCAGTCCTGGCAGATCACAATCCTTCCACGATCTCCGTGGATGAACACCTGCACACAGAAAGAACAAACAGATACAAGCATAGGAACCGGCATACGTAACTAAACATCGGTCAGAAAAGACATTACTCGCATTAACATAATGGAAAAAGGAGTGGAACCATAATCATAGTCATCTATTAAAGTGGTAAACGAATGGAAGTTACAACCAAGTTCTGACGCTGCAGCCTCCTTCGCGCGGGTCTCCGGTCGTCCACGTCTCGCAAAGCTCGCCGGGGGAAAGGGAAACCTCTCCAGAGTCTCGTGACAATGGTCTCCTTGCTCGAATGGGCCTTAAGGGAAAGGAAGGATTCTTTTCAGCACAAAGGCACTTGGGAATAGGAGATGCAAAGCTTCAGCACTTCAAGACTAGCTTGCCATAGATCTGAGCAAGCTCTTATAGATGGGGAAGGAGGGAGTTGGGATCCCTATTATTATGGGATTGGCCCTATCAACAAGGAAGGTTCCATAGAAGGTGGCAAAACTACTTCCCTTCCATAGAACTCCCGTAGCCAAACCTCCCAACTCAAGATAGGCAGTGGTTGTGAGTTTGTTTGAACTCAACTTCCGCCATCCATATATAAAAAACGGTCCCTAAAATGGGTGGCGCGATTGCTGCTCTATGACGAGCGCCAGTGGCGCGACCTGCTGAAGTATTTCACACAGTGGCGCAGTACTGAAGCTGTCTGCCGCGCCAATGCAAAAAGAGCATTTTTCATGGATTTTGCAAGGAGATGTCTCAGGGAAATGAAGATCATACTCGAGAGGGATGCAATGATGATGTTTCGATTGCATGACGGTGTTCACGGAGTCACGTTATGGGTCCTCCATTGTGCGGGACGGGGAATGGTAGGGACGGTGACAAGTGCTGTGTAACACCAAGGCATGGTGGCCTAAGAAAACCTGCCAAAGACATAAGAAAATAATAACACCATGAAGCCAAAGAGGGACACGGGAAAGTGGTTTGAGTTCCATAAGAGCTCCACTCACAACACAAGTGAGTGTCGGGCCAAGCAGTCACTGGTGCCCGAGATGAGGACTTCTGAATCAGATACATACTCTGACTTTGAATCAGAGCCTGACAAGGTGAATGACAAAGGGAAGAAGATTGTTGATGCGGAGCCCAACACCACTGTTGCCACTACGAAGATCCAGAAGGAGGAACCAAAATATCTAGAGGAGGTAGAGCATCTCTTCCACTCCCAGATGTGGGTAAAGGGTTCCCCGCTACTGTTCATTGTCGACAATGGGAGCCAAAAGAACCTCATTTCAGCAAATGTCATCAAGCAGTTGGGCTTACCGACCACAACGCACCCACAACCATACACCATCGGGTGGCTTCACCAAGGACGGGATCTCCGTGTCAGCCAACAGTGTCGCATTCCCTATAGCATCAAGCCCTTCATGGATGAGGTATTGTGTGACATTTCTCCTATTGATGTTTTTGATGTATTATTAGGCCAACCTTACTTGTGGAAGCGACACGCTGTGTATGAGTCTTGGCCTCGCGCTATTATTGTTACTTAGGGAAATAAATTGTACATGATACCATAGGTACCACCGCCTCCCACTATCTCTTTGGTTACTGCAAAAAAATGCAGTAAGCTCATTTCCCAAACCAGGAAATTTGTTTTCGTGATGATCTGCCCCCAGGGAAACAAGAATACTATGGCCATGACCTCTAGACATGGCTCCTCTTCACGACAACAACAAATGGACAAGGTTGTGGAGGAGTACGGGGACATCTTCACCTCACCCACAGAGGTGCCTCTACACCATCAAGTCAAGCACCCCATTGACCTGACCCCAGGTGCGCCGCTACCCAATGGACCGATCTATAGGCACCCTGTTTTGGAGAATGATGAAATCAAGAGGCAGATTTAGGACCTACTGTAGAAAGGTCACATCCGACCAATTTCATCACCTTGTGGGAGGCCGATCGTGTTGGTACAGAAGAAGGATGGGACTTGGAGACTCTATATTGATTATGGGGCGCTGAACAAGATCACTGTCCAGAATAGGTACCCGATCCTATGGATTGATGACCTTATGGACCAACTCAAAGGGGAAAAATATTTTAGCAAGACCGACTTGAAGTCTGGGTATCACCAGGTACCAATCGAACCCTTTGATGTGTGGAAGACTGCCTTCAAAGCCAAGGAGGGCCTTTTCGAATGGCTCGTCATGCCTTTCGGATTGACAAATACTCCCACAACCTTCGTGAGGTTGATGGATGACATCTTGCATCCATTCACCAACTCATTTGTAGTGGTATACTTGGATGAAATTCTTATCTTTAGCCAGACTTGGGAAGAGCACATCCACCACATCCGAGAAGTCCTCCAAACACTACGAAAACACAAGTTATGTGCCAATTTGGAGAAATTCAATTTTGGCATGACCTAGCTTCAATATCTGGGATACATTATTGATGAAAGGGGGGTGCATGTGGATCCAGCCAAAATCCAAGTCATTCAGGATTGGCCAGCCCCAGCCACCCTAACAGAGCTTCGCAGCTTTTTGGGTCTTGCTAATTTCTACCGTAGGTTCATGTTAGGATTATCTCGTATCACTTAGCCCTTGAGTCAAGTCACCATGGGAGGAGCGAAAGCAAAATTCTGTTGGTCGAAATCTCAACAGAAGGCATTCGTAGAATTGAAACATCGCCTTTATTTTGCCCCAGTGCTCACATTACCAGACTTGCAACAACCATTTGAGATAAAGACAAATGCCTCTGACTATGATATTGGGGCAGTTGTTACTCAACAGGGGCATCCAGTGGCATATCACAGTGAGACATTGTCCGACACAGTTCGAAAGTATCCCACTTATGAAAAGGAAATGTATTCCATTGTGCAGGCTTATCGACAATGGAAGCATTACAATTTGGGGAAGGAGACAATCATCCACACAGACAACCGACCCCTGCAATTCATACAGACAAAAGGGAAGTTTCAAAACGATCACCATCAGAAGTGTTCCACATATCTGCAACAATTTCATTTGAACATCAAGTACAAAAAGGGTAGCACCAATAATGTTACAGACTGCCTCAGCCAACCACCGATCGTGTCCATAACCACCGTTCTCAACTCTTGTTGGCATGACACTTCTGATTGGCCACTTCTCTACAAGAGCGAGCCAGAATTCAGCTACACATACAAGGCACTCTTGGGGGGTATGCAAGTTCCAAATTTTCACCTCCAATATGCACTATTATGTCACCTGGGACACCTTTGTGTTCCTTCAAGCGAGCATGCCAAGATGATATGGGAAACACACTATAGTCGAGTTACTGGGAATTTTGGGGTTGAGAAAATAGTGGCAGTACTACAAAATTATTTCTATTGGCCTAACCTTCGATAGGATGTTGGGAAGTACGTCAGATCCTGCACTGCTTGCGCCATTTCCAAACTAACCATCAAGAAGCAAGGGCTCTATACTCTGCTACCTACCCCTAGTCGACTTTGGGAATCCATCTCCATGGATTACATGTTAGGCCGTCCTTCTACTAAGCATGGAAACGACTATGTTTTCGTGGTCGACGACATATTCTCAAAGATGGCCATTATGGCAACCTGCAAGAAGAATATCACAGCAGAAGCCACTGCTAAACTCTTCTTTGAACAATTGTGGGTGCACTTTGGGATCTCACAGTCTATCATATCAGATCACGACAACAGGTTCCTTAGCACATTTTGGTCCAGCCTCTGGTCAATTTTGGACACCAAGCTCACCAAGTCCAAAGCTTTCCATCCCCAAAATGATGGCCAGACATAGGTCTTCAACAGGATGATTGTACACATTTTGTGCATGTACAATTCAAAGCATCCACGCACATGGGATGAGAGCCTTCCCTATGTACAACATAGTTATAACCGGGGTCTCCATAGCTCAACCGGCCACAACCCCTTTCAGGTGGGCTTGGGATTCCAGCCATTATGTCCCATTGACATAGCCATGTCATTTGCAGCTACTCAGGATGATTAAGCTCATGTGCAATCTGAAGTTGACAAAGTAAACAACTTCATCGAGCACATTCAACACATCCGCCAACAGGTTCATGAAATATTTGATAGAGACAATTCTAAGTACAAGCAATGACATGATCAACATCGGGTGCCACACAACTTCCAGGTGGGCGAAAAAGTGTGGCTGCATTTGCAGAAGGAGCGCCTCACTGGACCCCACTGCAAGATTCACCGGCTCCGATATGGGTAGTACACCATCACCAAGGCTGTAGGGAACAATGCCTTCGAGCTCAGTATTCCACCATTCATTTGTCTGCACCCAGTATTTAATGTAGACTGCCTTCGTCCCTACTTCCCACCTCTATTGGACACCTCTAACATTGTAGAAGAACTCACACCAAAAGAGTTAAACCCAGACTAAATGGAACAGGGCACCACAGACTGTATCATGGACATACAAATCAAGAACACTCGCTGACAAAAATTCCAACTGTATCGAATTGTCAAAGTTGGCCAACTCCTGCACCAAGGCAAGTGGTTCACCAGGGACCAATTTCAACAGAATTTTCCTCATCTCATGGAGGAAATCAATGCAATGGGGACCATTGCTTCCTAAGGGGGGAGGAATGATCCATGTGGATATTGGTGGCCACCCGCCTATTCCACTTGGGGCCCCACCATTGTCTCTTTCAGTTTTTTCACAACTTACTATTTTTAGCAGTTTTTCGGGTCCTGAACTTCCGGAGCCCTTTTGAAGCCCCAAACGGAGATAGTATGTCGAAGTTACGTCCCTGGGAGGTTGAAACACCAATTTAGCCAAACGGGGCCCGTAGTTTTGGCGCTTCATCTCCGAGGGTTAGGTTTTTGGACGTTTAGAGTTCCCCATTGTTTCTCCATAATAAATAGGCCCTCGAGCCTCATTGTAACACAGTTCAGAGGTCTGTAGCTGCCACATCTCTTCTCAGAGATTCGCTACCAACACCCTAGCTATTTTATTGCCATCATGTTTGTAAGCATATTTCTATGATTTGATATTAATGAAATGAAGCCTTATTTCCACTATATTTCTATGTTTATGGTTATTTCTGTATTCTGTTGCGTTCTTGCATAAATCCGGATCATGCCAAAAATCAATAGAAGTGGAGAAATCCACAATAGAGACTGGAGATAATACTGAAGAAGAACCTTCTCACATAACCTCGATGTGATCCGGGATGGATTGATGTGAATACGAGGGCTCGGGCTTAGGCTCGGAGCTCTAGAAAAGCTATATATATAGCTCAAAATTAAGAGCTCGAGGTTCTAAAGCTATATATATATATATATATATATATATATATATATATATATATATATATATATATATATATATATATATATATATATATATATATATATATATATATATATATATATATATATATATATATATATATATATATATATATATATATAACAGAGACTCAAAAAATGAAAAAGAAAGAGAGGGAGAGAAGGGCGCTCATACATGCCCACCAATCTCGGTGTGCCTTTCACAATAAGTCATCAGCGCGCATTTCAGAACTCCTCCCCGTTCCCGATACCTAATTTTATCTGCTAATTCTCCCCGTATTCTGGCTATACACAGCTTTCTCGACTTCATGATTACGAAATTCGCAGGCAGCTTTCTCCACTATTTCTCTCGATATTACCGTTCTAACTACTTTGTCAGCTTAATAACAGTGAAATTTAATTATTTATCTGTATTTTCCATAAGCAATGAAATCGGATTTCTATGTATTCTTTCTGGTTTCATATAGGCTTCCATGCCTGGGAATTAAACAGAGGGAAGTTGCAGGTTGACATATCGAAGTTACAACTACTTTTCTACTGATTTAAAGCAGGGTTATTAAATTACATAAAAGAAGTATATGTTGACTCTCATGAAGTTTCAATGAGATTTAGTCAATTATCATTTATCTTTACAATAGGGTTTTCATGTTATTCCTTGTGGAGTTGGGATAGAATTTGTATTTGAATAGGAAATCTAACACATTTCAATAACTCTAATTTATCTTTTATTCTCACTTTTCAACACAATGTATCTAGAAATATTTTTGTTTAAATATCTTTCTTTCCCTTTAAAGAAATATAGTGATCAAAGTGATCCAACAAAGCCATATGACTTCTATGCATGTGAATGAATAGAAGGGGAGCTGTCTCTTGAAATATAATAGTTACATGGCTTCTCCACTAATCTCAAGCATTGGAGTTGTTAAAATACATTGGAGTTATCATAGTGCAAAGGAGTAATTGCCCCAAGCCCTCAGAAATCTCAATGAGATCCATCTAATGGTCATCCATTTTCATAAGAAAAGTATGCAATAAAAGATAGTGTGTTAATACTTAAGAGTTTGAGTCCAATATTAATCTCACAATCTAAAATAATACACCTTGAAACGCGTTCACTTGAATGCCTCCTCTTTCTTCATTCCATAAGGGCTTCCATACATGGGAATTAAATAAAAAGGATTTGTAAGAGAATGCACCCAAAATTATTTTTATTTAAATTTCTCATCTTCCCCGTTTAGAAGGATTTCTATCCACTAGAATCAATAAGAGCTAAGTTGCCTTTTGAGATATCTTAATTATAACATGCCCCAAGCCTTGGGAAATCTCAACGAGATCCACCCAATAGTCATCCATTTTCACAAGAAAAGTATGCAATAAAAGATAGTGTGCTAAACTTCAGAGTTTGTGTCCAATATTAATCTCTCAATCTAAAATAATGAACCTTGAAACAAGTTCACTTGAATGCCTCCTCTTTCCTCATTCCATAAGGGTTCTATACATGGGAATTAAATAAACGGATTTGCAAGAGAATGCATCCAAAAATATTTTCATTTAAATGTCTCATCTTCCCCAATTTAGAAGGATTTATATCCACTAGAATGAATAAGAGCTAAGTTGCCTTTTGAGATATCTCAATTACAACAATTTATCCATTACTCTTAAGCACCAAAGTCATTTTCATGTTTGAAAGGAGCATTCATTGAGTTTTGGGGACCCTTATTGGGATATACCAAATGGTCATATATCTTTGTGAGAGGGTTTTTGTGTTTTTTTCTTTTGTAGTTAGAGAAAGATTTTCTTTCAAGTTGGAAGTTGTCACATGACAATGGTAAAGAAAATAATGCAACCAAAGGCAACATGTTAATACTCCAAGAATTTGAGCCCAATGGCAATCCCCAATTTCTAAGCCAATGCACCCAAAAAGACTTTTACCTAAGTATCTCCTCTTTCCCATTCCAAAGGAACTTCAATGCATGGGATTCAACAAGAGGGGAATTACTCTTGATATATTACAATTTAAATGACTTCTCTACTATTATTAAGCACTAGAGTCATCATAGTGCACAAAAAGAACAACAACTAAGTTAAGAAGTCATACTTAAGTTCGCCCAATCGAAATACATCTTTACTACTTTAGGCTTCCATGTTCTTCTTTTGGATTTGGAAAGACATTGACTTTTGGTTGGAAGCCACCATATAACCATAGTAAAAAATGAAATATATAAATATATAGTGAGTCAAGGAAATGAGAGTATTTGGGTGATTTGTTCACGGCAATGATGGACCACTTGACCACTTGACAACGATATCTCGAGTGACCCTACATGTGCATAGCTAGTGGATAATTTAGGAAAGGGGCTTGTCACAATACTTAACGTGCTTATGGAAAAACCCAATAGTCATAACACAACCAACCATACATGTAACACATGGATGACTAGGAAAGAATTAAAAAAAAAGGGAATCGTGAATAAGAGTGCAACTAAGGAAAGGTTCCAAAGCAATGAAATGTTGTTGGACAAACACATGGATATTCAATGGAAAACTAAATCCCAGAGTGCGCAAAAAAATTGATGTCTTTAATTTTGCATCGAAACATTTGGACTTTGAAACTAGCGAGATAGGAAACATGACAAATAAAAAATCACAATAACCATTAACAACAAAAATAAAAGTTAGAAATTATTTATATAACACTATTAAAAAAAAAAAAACCAAAAACAAAACTTAAAATGTCCTACTCAAAAAATATTGGTGTCATTAAAAAAAATTGTGTCTATTAAAACATCAGCACAATTTTATAAAACAAAAAATTATACTTAAATACTTCTTAATAACAATAATAATTATTATGTTTTCTTATAAATTTCATTTCTCATTGATAAAAAAAATATTTATGAACTTTTTAAAAAGTAATTAATAACTATAAATTTAGAATCATAAATAATAATATTAAATAATAAAAATATAATTTCATAGATTCGTACATATTTTAATAGTTATTAGTAACTATACGTTTTCATTAATAATAATAATATGGAAAATGCCCGGTAAAAAAGGATTTCCAAACAAATATTTAGTTTTCATTACATTCAAAACTGCCACTAAATTGGAAAGAGCTAGAAGTTGCACATCACCTAGAAAGCACATGTCAAGATGCCTTGTGAAGCTATTTAGAAAAAGCATTGTTTTAACTTTGTTGTTGGTATGAGCCTTTCAAGTATTGAAAATGTGGGTGTATTTTAACTATACATGACTAAATTCACGAAACAAAACAAAGCAATGAATGAGAAGACATCCAAGTTATTCTTACCACCTGCATCATGACCAAATTGACAAACACAAACTCAACTTAAAAGGCATAGTCTTAATTAAAATAAGAATAAGACGTTATGTCCAATGTTCAAGGCCATTTAAGTACTTATCGTAAAGATCGATTAATGGGCAAATTGAAATTAAAAATTATATTCGTGGTCACTCACATCGGATATATAGATGCTTACGGGTGATATATTTAAAAATAAGATTTTTATGCAAATGAAAAGAGGTTTATATATATTAGGATGATGATTAATGTTTATTAAGATTAGTTATGGTTTAGTAGACTTTAAGAATGTAAGAAATTGATCGAAAAATTTTAATATATTATTTTTATGTTCAAAGAAAACTAAGAGAATTATTATTATACTATTATGGTTTTGTTATCTTAATTGGTGTGATATATATTTTGAACATTAAAATATATTTGTCTATATATACTTTTCATAGTTGTCAGTTGGGGTTATCTCGACTGGTTGGAAGGAAGGAACAAAATCCTCCTCACCTAGGCTCAATTCCCACAAGTGACATGACATATGTTAAAAGTATTGATAATATACGTATATTTCTCATATGTATTATACAACATTGTACAAACATGTGAATTGAGTTTAACTTGGTTGGTTGGGTGGAATAGTTGGTATCCTCCTCACCAAGGTTCAAGTCTTGTAAGTTGACATGTTGACGCTCTAGAATAAAGTAACTCTTAAGTGAGTTTATACTAAGGGTTGACTTAATACCAGCAACCTCTATCTTGTCTTTGGGCTAAGTGGGAGGTGTTGACTTTCTTCCCTAATATCCAATGCCCAAAGTTTTTCTTTGGAATATATGTATATATAAAACTTTAAAACTGTCCTTTTCACTAGAATGCAAAGATTAACTTTTATTTTGAAATGAGAAGTTTGTTGTATTAGTATTTTATGAAATATAAAACATTTATTTTTCATGAGATAATTAAATTATATTAATTATAGTCATAATATTGTGTTAGAATAGTATTAATTGACATAAATTTTTTGAATTAATTCATGCCAAATTTACATCATGAGGATCTCCAAAATAAACGATTATTGGCTACAAGTTACTGGATTTGTTGGCCCAAAGTTAAAAACATAAACACATTACAAAAAGACACATCAAACTAGATAATTGTAGACATATAGCCCAAAATGAGCAAAAGGTGCCTAGAACCTAAAAACAACCTATTATCATCCTTGGTCCTAAAGAAGAGTCGGAACAAGGATGGCCTACCCATTACTTGGAGGGAGAGGTTGAAAAGCATCCTAGACATGGGCTACCATATGCTCAATTCTACCATCCAAGCTCCCCAACCTATTGCTTATCCTTATTTTCCTACGACAGAGGGTGGCCATCTGTTCTATATTTCTCCATTGATTTTGCTGGAGGTCATTAAAAAAGTTGATCACTTCATATATGTCATTATGTCAGGTCTAAACAAGCTGGTCCATGACCACTGAAATATGTTGAAGCCTTTTCTCTAATAATTCAAAGGGAGGAGGTATATCAAACTTGCCTAGAGACCATGGTTTCGGAGGGACAACATCTTCTCCTAAATCTCGAAATTATCCCCAATGGCTTGCTCCTTGGCCATGGCGCCCCACTCTCTTTCTCACATGACCTCACTGACGAAGCATGCGGTTAGGATAAACCAAGAGGCCCCAACTATTAGAAGAATAAATTCTCACCATAGTATTCTAGGTTACACCACCAGTCCACCTCCCTTCATCGTCAACACCAGGGACATAAAGACAAGAGACAACACTTTGAAAATTATTGTTAACACCCGAAAATGAAGTAAGTACCCAAAATGAGACCACTCTAATATGTTCCACAAAAAACACCAACAAACTAGTCTCCTACTGCAACCAAGGCTTACCTAAGGACATACCAGAGTTGTGACATCAGTGCTCTATAAATAGTCAAATTCCCATATAATTCCTACACCAACCACCCAAGCAAAAAAATGCACCAATGGAAAATACCTACACAAACAAAAAATTCAATTGAATCGACAAGGCTTACCTAAGGCGAGAAGCTCGGAATGTCTGTTGACTCGACGCCTCTATGCTCCTCCCTTCGCCAGTGCCTTCACATCTAGGAACATACAATACCCCAGGATGAAGAAGGTTGATAGCTTGAACTTGGATCCCACACTCTCCTCCACCTAAATTCATTGTTGGCATATACTTCAATACAACCATGCTTGTTACCACTATTCCTCGTCGCTTGGTTCATAAGCGATGGAACTGTTAAAGTTCCGCCTCCTCATCACTTTGTTCACAAGGGATGGAACTGTTAAAGCTACACCCTGCAGACATAAGCACCAAAATTCCTTCAACACCAATAGTCTCATAACTTCCCACCAACCATAATGTCCAAAACTCATCGCTCGAACCAATTTACAACTCATTACCTCTAGATGATCCATCTTCCTTCTGCTAGGGAAGGCATGCATAGCACGCTCTGTTTAAGCCTGATATTACGTGGACAAGGGTGACAAAGCACTCATTGTAACCACTCCACCGCCATTTATCACACTGTCCAGAATTAGTTGGTATAAATATTAAATATAATATTATAATAATTATTTTTCAATTTAATTATAAATATAAATTTTAAATCCCGGATGTAGGTGTTGATTAGCAGGCCATCAGTGGAGGCATTGGAGAGTGACAGGTGGTCTTGCCACTTGCAAGCACCTGATCATTGTACTCCCTCCATAAATTCACTTGCATGCGTTGATACGATTGCCTCTCCACTCCTCAACCGCATTTACTCTGCATGCTTGCCAGCTACCATGGCCTTCATGCTTGCCTTCAACACTCCTCGGTACCCCCATTCTATTCATCAGCTTCATCTCCGCTCTCGCATGGTTCTCCAAACCCGCAGTGTTGGCCATTCCTCACCCTATAATGATACAGAGAGCACTGCGAAGTGTGACCATCTTCAACCTCCATCGCTCTTTGCTCAGACTCTATTTCCTTTTCGCCCAGCCTTCCCCAATCTGCCATCTCAGTCTCCCGACAATTCGGGCTTTCACACAACTTTCCACAGGTCGACCATGATGCGTAGCCAATGAATGCATTACAGACGTCGGGGCGGTGGTAGAGCTGATGAAGGAAGGAGAAGTAGAAGTTCTCGTGGTGGTAGAGACGGTCAAGGAAGAAGTAGCAGCAGTAGCAGGGTCGACTGGGCTTATTCGCCAACAGCAATAAATGAGGCCAGTTTTCAGTTTAGCAGCGCTTTACACAAGCCACGCATCATTGTAAATATCACTGTGGTATTTCAGGAAGAGCCCTTCGACGCTCCTTGCTCAGGCTCCCGGAAGCGTAGTCGAAAATCCACTATATCAGAACAGCCTCCTCCTGTTACCAGAAAGTCCGATGCTCTTCCCGTAAATCCAAGCATCAGAAATTATAGTAGTGCAGGGATGAGCAGTGGTAGTTCTGCAAGTGAGGACTCAGAATGGAAACATTCCAATTCTCCCTCCTCTTCAGAACACTCTGCCCCAGTTGATGACAACAAGGTTTCGAATGCCCAGGATGAAGACTATAGCTGCCCTATCCTGGAAGAAACTCCACCTCCAGATGGCAAACAAGATGACAACTAGTAGGTTCACGGGTCTTCTTAACTCTTTTTGGTTTTTTGGCTTCAGTTTCAAAGTAGCTATTGCAAAGCTATCTAGTTTTCACCTTAGTCATGCTAGCTCTTTTGTACTTTCAGTTTTTTTTTCAAAACAATGTATGCTATTTTCCCGCTAATGGGCAGCAATTTTGAGTCGGTTTCCCGGTCATGGGTGACTTGTATTTTGGATTTTCTGAATATGCTTCTCTCCAACGTTAGCTAGTTCTACAAAATGGAGATGAAGCCTGCTATGTACATTATGTGCCATTATAATAGATTAAACTTACTTAGAAGAAAAAAAAGATATACATTTAAAAAAATATGAAAATAAACACTTTTTTAAATTTAAAATTGTTTATCATTTAACTTCATTGTTTATATAATAAATAATTATTTATATGGCTTATTACAAAATAGGTTGAAGGAGATGCCGAGTAAGGATCTACATGTATGGGGACTACATATAAGCTTGTAAATGTTTACTAACTATATAAGTATAATATTAAATATATTTTTCATAATATATATGATCTTAAAATATATAGAATACGATATCAAAATTTTAATATAAAATTTTGAGTTTTATAAATGTTTTTAGAAAAATTATGTTATATAATGATGAAAATTAAATTAAAAAAAAAAAATTTAATGAATTTGATTTTATTATTTTTTAAGATCTTAATTTATAAAAATAAAAATAGGCTAACTTACTGGGATTTTAATTAGTAATATTTTTTTTTTTTTGCAAGCTTAACCACACACCTAATACATCTATTCACACATAATTCAAAATTTTATAAACAATATAAACAATTTATTATTAATTTAATAAATTAATAAGTGAAAAAATATGTTTTTTAGAAAAAAATTTCTAAAATTTTTTGTTGAAAATTATACTTGAAATTTTGGCCATAAAACTTTTCTTTTAAGAACTTTGATTTATTTTAAACCTTCACATTTCATTAGAATTTAGAAAACATAAATAAGGAAGATAAAATTTTAATTTAGAAAACATTAATAAACTAAATATAATTTTACTTCCAAAAAAATGGTTTCTTTTAAAAGAATTAAGTTTATTCAATTATTAACTCATTCCATGATTTATATATAATCATCAAATAAAATAAAGCTTTCTTATAACACTCAATTCTAATTTTAAATAACATTTGAAATTAAGTAAACCATAAAAGGGTTAGAATTATTAAATATGATAGTTTGTTAAACAAATTTATTAAAACAAATATTGTGCTTTGTATATGGCACAAATGAGAAAAATAAAAGAACAAGAAGCACACATATATAGAGAATATACACATATATTCAATAAAATTTTGAGGGGTATTAAAAAAAAAAAAAAAAAAATTTAATTTCTTATTAAAAAAAATTATATAATTTAAAAAAAAACAAAAAAATTATAATATTTTTTCCTTCCAAATATGTGTAACCTGTCATAAGCACTACAACTCAATATAGATGGGTCTCCTCACTAAAAAAGCCTCTATATTACAAGCATGTTTTTTTTTTAAGTGCAATGTTTATCATGTTTATGGTTATTTTACCAAAAATAACTAAAATATTTAAGAGGAGAATCCCCCATAAAGTTTTGTTGACCATATAATTTAGGTTCATGATGCTTCATAGCAAGCATAAAAAATATTAGTGTAAGGGGCCACAACAATCAAATACATCCTAAGAATGAGAATTTGAATCAAGCAATAACAAATTTGAAGCTCATGGAAATCTAGATGATTTGAAGAAGGAAAACAAATGGGAAGAGAAATAATGGGAGATCTTAAATATGTTTGGGTTTACCTTGAAGGTAGTATAGATCCATCCAAGTCCGATATGGAGCTAGAGATCCTTGCCCCAATGGAGATAGACGAGGAGGAGGAAAATGTCAAAAAATGCAGCAAAGCAAGTCTCAATTTGACTTTGCCTTGGTCAAATAGAGAAAATTTGAATTTCCACATCAGTAGACAACTTGAAGGCAGTTAACTTGTGTGACATGGCTCTTGTCACTCAGTTAGCTTATTAAAGTCGAGTTAGAGGGCTTGAGGTTCAGTTAAGCATGTGTGATATCTAATTTGTAGCAATCAAGGTCAGTTATACCAAGTTTTAAGTTAAACTAGTTCTAACTGTCGATGGAACTAGTGGAAGGTCAGTTGTGTTAATTTTTCACAGGGCTATATTGTTATTTTCTTTAATAATTGCATTTCTTCATCAACACATTAAGTTCACCCCATATAATCATCACATTATTCTGATTTACATCATTATTCATCAGCATATTCAACTATGTAGAAAGAATAATGACATCATCATCAATGTAGTGGAACATAAAGGAACATAGGAAGAAAATCATGCACACATAGAGACACCAAGATTGGTCTGAGACCGGGGAAAAACCCACTATGGAGAAAACCCTTGCAAACACTTCTTCATAGATCATCATCAAATGATTCAGAAAACCAGAGTACAATGATCCATTGATCCATAGCTTCATAATTGAGTAAAAAAACTAGCACATCCATAGTATAACCTTAAAAAAAATGGAAGGAAAAATATTATTAAGGATTTCTTAAAATATTAAGGAATCATTATTAAAGATGGAAGGTAAATAAAAGGAAAGAGAGGTTATTAAAGGTTTAAGTATTGGAAAAGTGGAAAATGAGATAAATCATTATATTCTAAAGATTTTATTTAAAAAGGGAATATATACATATATAAAATAATTTGAGCCTCTTTTAAAAGAGAATATTAGTGAAGGATTCATTACCAAAGATTGAAGGAATAATAGTAAAGGATATTGGAAAGATTAATTAAGCTTGAGGGTTTATTAAAGGGAAATAATAATATTTTATTATAAATATTAGGAAGGGTCACCCTTAAAAACCTCGAAGTTATTTGACAAAATGGCATCCAAAACAGAACTAAAAGAGGGAAGATTTCCTAAAAATTATAGTATGTGTGTCGATGTGCTAATTGAAATCAAAGGGTCACTTGCGGGAAAAGAGGTTCTCATATCTATCGATTTTACTCGAAAGAATAATTATGTTAGTACCGAATGTGCTAACCAATTAGTGATCCCTGAATCAAATATATCTGAAGAAAATTCGTTTAACGCAAATAACAAACAATACAACATAGAGAATTTACACCTAAGTATTGGGGAGTATTCCTTTGTTTCGCAATTCACCGTTAAAACCTTATTTTCCAATAATAATGATATAGTTCTGGGTTTGCTCTGGATGGAATCACTAGGGTCATTCATCCTTAATACAAAGAATAAGTTTTTAACATTCTCCTACAAAAGGAAGAAACTAATGCTACAGGACGTTAACTTAAAACCAAATTCAGGGAAACCTGAAGATATTCAAGAAATTTCAAAAGTAATTTCTCAAGAAGGTAAAAAGGTGATCCAAAATATGCAAAAGGAAGTTGAAAAAATCACCACTAATAAGAATGAAGAAGTTGCTCGCCTTAAGGACCACAATGAAAAGTTACCAATGCAAATTAATAAGCCGAAGAAAGACAAGAAGTCATTAGAAAACAAGGTGCAACAACTTGTCGAAAATGAATCATCGAAACCTTCAAATGTAGAAGTTCAAGTTGAAGAAAAAATGAACATTGATCCAATAAATGTCACAACTCAAGAAGAAGACAAGCAAGTTGCAGAAGATGCAAACTTAGATGTTGTAGTTCCAACAAGGAACATTCTAAGTGAAGGCTCTGTAACCAGGTTAATAACATCTTCACTGGAAAAAAATCAAATAAGGCAAACCAAAAAGGTTCCCTATCGACATCCAAATCATGGGAGCAGACAATTTGACCAAACTATGTATTCAGAACATAATCAACAAGCTGATATTTCGAAGAATACTAATGTTGGTGAAATCTTCTCATGTGATCACAATTCATCACAAGTTTCCATTCATCGTAAGATTCCACAGAAGATTGATTTAGGATGGTCCGATCCATTCTTTGTGCGGTGGTTTTGTTTGTCACTCAGAATATCATATCAACTTGTGTCAACCAGGATTGCGACCCCGAGAAGAGAAGACATGCGTAACAGAGACAAGAATCAAGGCCTTTTCATCAACAAGCTTTGTGGACAAAGCTTTTTGAGGAGGAAGGCAATGTAATGAATAAATTAATGTAAATAATGATTAATTAGTTAAATTAGTAATTAGGTTGAAAGGCCATGTCTGATGAGACATGACCTTTCGTGAAGAGGAACCTATGTAGGTATATAATCTGGCCTCATTTGTAACATTCATAACTCATTCTTCATACATTCTAATATAATATATTTGTATCCTCAATGGATATTCTGATATTCCAAGTCTTCTGGAGTATTTAACTTGAGAAGGAACTTTGTTCACTTCATCTTGATCCCCCTCCTGGTATATTTTCAGTACCTGTGATGGCTACCTTGTCTCTTCCTAACATGACCCTGGGGATCCCAATCTGGTACATTGATCCCCCAGCCACTATCTTGCCTAGTCATTCCAAACCTTATACTGCTTTGACCCCGGTCCAATGGGTCGCCATGACCCCTCTCTTTGCTTCTGTGCCTTAGTCACCTCAACAGGATGCTACCCCTATTGCGAAAGCCTCAAGTGAGGGGGGAAAAGCGCGCAAGAAGGCACCTAAGGACAAGGTTTCCTAGACAACCCCTACTCCTCTTCAGCCTCCAAAGTGTGCCCCTCCATGTGCTTTGTGTGATGTTGTCGGTCATGCCACCCATAATTGTCTTGAATTTCCTCGTATCAAGCCCATGGTCAATGTCGCATTTCCTGAGTCTAAGGTCCTTGAAGCCCCTCTTACTTTACTGACTGCAGCCAAGAAACGGAAGATTGTTCACACCAACCACCCATGTGCATTGTGTGATCTCCATGGCCATTATACCCACCTCTGTCTCCGCCTTGCAGACTACCGCACCCCTCTAGATGTAGTTTTCTAGTATGGGGCCAACCACCATGAGTCTGCCTCTCCTTTACTTGCGCATTATGCTTTGGGTGAACTAGAGGACCCATCCACTCCCATTGACATTCCCCCTCCCGATGTCGAGATGACGAATTATTTAGCCACTATCCTCTACATGTCAACATCTATGAGATCCACGGTGGAAGACCCCTCCGAGGCTTCCCCTTTTGTTTCGCCTGACCTCCCTTTAGTGATCACCTTGGGCTCAACATCAGTGGATCCTTCATCTACTTTATTTTCTGTCACCCTCCGTGACAATGCGAATGTGAACATCTCTTCTCATTATGATGAGTTAGGTAGCTTCGCTGAACCACGTGGTATTTATTCCACCAGTCACCCCATCTCTTATTGCGATGACAACATTATGGAATCATTTACCACCCCTGACTTTATCTATCCCCCCTTACATTGAAATCATGCATTGAACCACATCAACCTTGTAGTCATTACATTGACACCTAATGTTTTGGTAATGGGGCACCCATATTTGAGAGTCGAGGAGAAGAAATTCTCCACAACCCTCCTAGTGCATCTGGTCATGTCGACTCTAGTACCATTATTCTTCCCCCTTTAGAAGAACCTCTACGGTCCCATATCACTTCAGATCACTCTAGGGATGATCCCTCTCATCATTCCTTCATATTACATCAACAACCCAGTCCCTTAGACATTGTTGTTGACCAACCTCTATATTTTCTCAGCAAGCACCAGCTCATTATCTCCAAAGACACTCTTTTGTGTACAGACACCATATATGGTGCTCCATAAACTCCTCTAGCTAGGGGCATCATTCCCACCTCTGCATACCAGATCATTCCCCTCCATCACATATGCTTGGGGGCATGATGGCACCCCTGGCCATCTTCTCATATGATTACCATAAGTCTCGGCCTAGACCCCATCAATTTAGGTATGGTCGATTGTCATCCCATTCCTTGGATAGTTGCACCTACCGGCCACTGTAGTGAGCCATATATCATAGATGTTTGATACCCTATCTTCAAATATTCTACTTTCCGTGATATCATGTTTACCACTTGGTCCCTTGTAGAAAATTTGAATAACTGATATATTATTCACCGAGATTCTCCCGATCACACACTATTTTAGCTTCATGCATAATACATAATCTCTTCTACCATTGATCATTAATTGCGGAAATAAAATCAATTGCATGCATATATTAAAACCACGAACAATCACACATATGAACACAGTATTTAATGGGAAAGCTTAATGCTGAAAACCCCAACTATCTATATATTATATGTCATGGAGATCATGTAACAATCATAGTACAAAGCTCCTCACAAGCTCTCATCACCACCTCCAATTGCTACACACTATCAAGCTAGATCTAGCAAAACACATGCTCCAATATTTTTCCACTTGATAGCCAGCCTCTATTGTGTAATTAATGCTATGGGATGGCTTCATTAAATAGATAAACCACCTGGCTTGAACTGCGCAATCCTCATGGGCTACTCCACCTATCTGTGTGTTGCAAATAGCAACTGTATAGTCACAACTGATAGTTAACCTGCTCTTTCACCTATTTCTGCACTGGTCTCCACCGAAACTGTCCATGCACTGAAGTTAACTGATGCATTCTTTAGTTGATTTATGAGTTTATAATTAGTGAATTAATTAATAATTAATTCACACCACTCTCACTAATTGTATCAATTAGTTAAACTGAATACAAATAGCTCAACTATGTTTAGATTAGTTAAACTGAATACAACTCCACTAACTTCCTCAATCAACTCCACCAAACTCTGTCACATGAGTTCTAACTGAAGTATCCATGCAATAGCTCCACTTAATCCTCAGGAATAGCGTAATTCCTTCTGTCAGCTCCTGTGCCACATCTGTGCACTTAACTGAAGTGCTCCAAGAGAATAAGATAATGTTTATAGTCCAAATATTATTAAGAGCTAATAATATTCGACATATCTATTTTTAGACTGGAAATCTAAAAATAGATTCCGCCCAATATGTCTAAAAAAAGAAGTCCATCTATTTTTTCCGACTTGACCAACCATCCACAAATAGCATCCTGCAACTCATAGAACATGATCCATATGTCTAAAAATAGACATAGTCTAAAAATAGACTTTGCGCCAAAAATAGCCTGCGGGCCCACTTAGTGAAGGCGACTCCTTTCCACTAATCTCATCATCTTGTTGCAATATCAACACTCCCTCTCAACAAGATATGGATTATCTGCAACCCCTATCCTGCCCCTGTGGTATTCGAATTTGCTCCTGGTGAGCGCCTTCGTCAAGATATCAGCATCCTGATCCTCCGTAGGAATGTATGAAAGTAACATGACCTTCCGCTGCACACAATCTATGATATGATGATACCGGATGTCAATGTGTTTAGATCTATCATGAAATACTGGATTAACCGAGAGATTGATGCAACTCTGATTATCACAATAAATCACAGTAGGCTCTAAGTGTGAACCGAACAACCCGACCAGGATCTTCCTCATCCATATAGCCTCGCATGCAGCCAAAATCGATGCCATATACTCAGCCTCTGCTGAACTGAGTGCCACGGATCTCTACTTCCCGCTGTACCAAGAAACTGTTGTCGACCCGATACTGAAAATCCCTCTAGATGTGCTCTTTCTGTCTGTTGGGCTCCCTGCCCAATCTGCATCCGTGAAGCCACACAACTTCACCTCATCCGACTGTCTGTACCACAATCCATATCCCGATGTGCCTCTGAGATAACGCAATACATGCTTCCCCACCTTCCAAAAGAGCTTGGTAGGCTTAACCATAGCTTGTGAAAGCTGGTTAACTGCATAGCATATATCGGGTCGTGTATTGACCAGATACATAAGCGACCCCACCAACTGTCGATAAACAGTGGCATCCACTACCTCCGCTGAAGTAGCATCCTCCTTCCTCCATCCACTAGGAAGAGGAGTATCAACAGGCTTGCAGCCATGCATGTTGAACTTCTCCAGTATCTCCCGGGCATACTTGCCTTGAGAAACAAACAGTCCATCACTGCGCTGCCAAATTTCCAATCCCAGGAAATAATGAAGGAGGCCCAAGTCCTTCATCTCAAACTCCTTTGCAAGATCAGCCTTGCATGAGTGTATCAACAGCTCATCACCTGCCAAAATCAAATCATCTACATAAAGTACAATGATCAGCAACTTACCCTCCACCATAATCTGGTATAGGTTAGGATCCGCCTCACTCTTGGAGAATCCAAGTCCGGTGAAATAACTGTCTATCCGTGTGTACCAAGCACGAGGTGCTTGTTTCAACCCATACAACACTCTCTTGAGCCTGCACACATGCGACTCGCTGCTGAAGATCTCGAAACCTTCGGGCTGCTCTATGTACACCTCCTCCTCAATGAATCCATTGAGGAATGCAGTCTTCACATCCATCTGATGAATGTGCCACCCCATCTGCGCTGAGAGAGCAAGAATCATCCGTATGGAAGAATACCTTGCGACAGGTGCAAAGGTCTCCTCATAATCGATCCCCTCAATCTGTGAAAAGCCTCGGGAAAAAAATCTTGCCTTGTACTTCTCCACACTCCTGTCAGCTGCCTGCTTCACTTTGTAGATCCATCTCGAACCCACCACTGATTTCCCCTCCGACCTTGGGACAATCTCCCATGCACTGTTTCTGACAATCGAATCATACTCTTCCACCATGGCATCTACCCATGCGGGGTCCTCCACAGCTTCCTCGAAAGAGGATGGCTATGTCACGATACACTTGCTCATAAGAGCCATGTATCCAGTATACCGGTCAGGTGACTGTCTCTGTCTGCGCTGTGATGTAGGTGCTCCTACAACCTTCTCTGCATCTTGAGCCAGTCGCTCAACTTCTGTAGTGCGCTTCCGCCCTCTAATGGTTGGCACTGCATGAGTGGTCTCTTCCACTCCATGAACCTCATCTTGTGGCTGATCCACATCCTGAGACTCATCCTTAGGAACTAATAGCTCCTCCTCTGCATGCAAGTGTGGCTCCCTCTCAAGCGAACACTTCATGGATTTCTCCTCCTGAAATTTGATATCCCGTCGCACAACAATCTTGCGACTGTCTGGAAAATACACATGATAGTTGTGGGGCGTATCAGTGTACCCCACAAATATCCCAACCTCTGCGGTCGGCTCCAGCTTCTTCCTGGCATCCTTCGTCACATGAATGTAAACAAGTGAACCAAAAATCCTCAAATGGGAAATATTAGGCCTCTTACCAGAAAATGCCTCCTCGGGTGTACTCATGCCAAGTATCCTGTGAGGACAACGGTTCTGCACATATACTGCAGTATTGCATGCCTCCGCCCACAAGTGAATGGGTAGGCCCTGATCATGCAACATCGCCCGTGCAGCACCCACGATCGTTCTATTCTTCCGCTCAGCAACCCCGTTCTGCTGTGGGTTATGAGGTGCTATGAGCTCTCTTCGAATTCCTTCTGCGCTGCAAAAGTCCTTGAATTCGCCAGAGATGAATTCACCACCATTGTTGCTCCTTAGAGCCTTCACCTGCTTCCCCGATTCTTTCTCAACCAGTGCCTTGAACTCACAGAACTTTGAGTATGTCTCGCTCTTCTTCTGCATGAAGAAGATCCAGCACTTACGAGAAAAATCATCAACAAATATCACATAATTCCTGTGCTTTGCTGTCGAAGCTACTGATAAAGGTCCACAAACGTTTTTGTGAATTCTCTCAAGGATCGTCGTGGCGCGACTATACTTCTCGTGAAAGGTGGCTTTCACAGATTTTCCCAAGGTACATCCCTTGCACTAATCTGACTGCGCAAGAGTACCCTTAGGAAGCCCAGTAGAAATCTGCTGCAGTATCTTCAAAGCTCCATGGTGAAGGTGGCCCAATCTCCAGTGCCACAACTCGCCATCATCTCGGCTCACCACTCCTTCTGCCTTGCCTGCCATTGCTGCACAACCATCTACCTGCAATTGATAAAGGTTCTTAACTCGAACCCCTATCCTCCGAGTCTCACCAGTTGCCTTACTGTGCAGGAAAGCCTTTCCCTCGCTAAAGACAACATCATATCCCTTGTCTTCTAACATCGCCACAGAGATAAGATTCTTCTTCAATCCTGGAACATGCATCACTTCCTTCAATACGAAGGGTTTACCAGACTCTCTCTCAAAGGAAATGGTACCGATATCGGTCGCACTGTATCTACCATCATCTCCCATCTCGATGTGCACTCCAAGATCTTTCTCATCCAGATCAGAAAACAAATCTCGATCTCCTGTCATGTGAAAAGATGCACCACTGTCCAAGAAACCACCGATCCCCACAGGCTTGAGACCGAAGGTGATGCATCAAAGAAAATCTAGCTCAAACCCGCAATATGCCTCCACTTAGCCGCAAAGAAGGTGCTTATTTTTCTCTTCTTCTTCAGGAAGAATGAAGGGCGAATTTCCTGTTATGAATAAAGTGAAAGCACTTCACCTTGGACATGTCTTGCTTCTTGCCTTTCGCACCAGAATGAGAAGCTTTCTTTCTCTTCCCCTTCTTTGCTTTGGCAGCCAAAGCGCAATTTTCTTCATCAAGTGCCTTTGATGAAGATCCGTCCCTGGTAGTCCACCTTATCTCCTCTTGCATGAGATCCGACCAAAGTCGCTCCCATCCCGGAAATTTCTCCCGACCATCAGCGGTGGAGTCTCCAAAGAATGCCACCTTCTGGGGCTCCAAGGAGAGCCAAGCTCACCAAGTCCTCGTCATCAACAGTAACCCCCACACTTCCCAGCTCATCCCTACATTGGATGAACTTCGTGAGGTACTTGGGCATATTGTCGCCTTTCTCCATTTTTATGTTCCTGAGTTTATCCTTGAGCGCCAACTTCCTCTGGTCGCTCTTGCTTTGGAATAAATCTGTCAAATATTTCCACATCAAGAATGGAGAAGCTTTACCATGAAGGCTGGACACTATGTGATCCTTCACACCTTCCAACAGAATCCTTCGACATTTTGTTGTCTTCTTTTGCCATGCGTCAAGTGCGGCAGCATCGCTAGAAGCAGGTTTTGGAATTTTTGCATCTATGAACTCCTTCAACCCATTATCATCTAGCACCGCCTCCATCCTGTCCTTCCATGCAATATAATTCGAGCTACCCTCAAGGGAATACTCCAATCGCAATCCGTTGAAAGACATCTCAACTTCGACACCAAGAAAACACTACTGCAAATTCGAATTCCACCAGCACAAAACTCAACCGCTTCAATGTTTGCAATTGCTCCAATGATCAATATCGCTCCGATACCATGTAGAAATTTGAATAACTGATATATTATTCACCGAGATTCTCCCGATCACACACTATTTTAGCTTCATGCATAATACAGAATCTCTTCTACCATTGATCATCACATGCGGAAATAAAATCAATTGCATGCATACATTAAAACCACAAAAAATCACACATATGAACATAGTATTTAATGGGAAAGCTTAAAGCTGAAAACCCCAACTATCTGTATATTATATGTCATGGAGATCATGTAAAAATCATAGTACAAAAGCTCCTCACAAGCTCTCATGCACACCCTCAATTGCTACACACTATCAAGCTAGATCTAGCAAAACACATGCTCCAATCTTTTGCCACTTGATAGCCAGCCTCTATTGTGTTTTCAATGCTATGGGATGGCTTCATTAAATGGATAAACCACCTGGCTTGTACTGCGCAATCCTCATGGGCTTCTCCACCTATCCGTGTGTTGCAAATAGCAACTGTATAGTCACAACTGATAGTTAACCTGCTCTTTCACCTATTTCTGCACTGGTCTCCACTGAAACTGTCCATGCACTGAAGTTAACTAATGCATTCTTTAGTTGATTAATGAGTTTATAATTATTGAATTAATTAATAATTAATTCACACCACTCTCACTAATTGTATCAATCAGTTAAACTAGATACAAATAGCTCAACTATGTTTAGATTAGTTAAACTGAATACAACTCCACTAACTTCCTCAATCAACTCCACCAAACTCTGTCACATGAGTTCTAACTGAAGTATCCATGTAATAGCTCCACTTAACCCTCAGGAATAGCGTAATTCCTTCTGTCAGCTCTTGTGCCACATCTGTGCACTTAACTGAAGTGCTCCAAGAGAATAAGATATTGTTTAGAGTCCAAATATTATTAAGAGCTAATAATATTCGACATATCTATTTTTAGACTGGCAATCTAAAAATAGATTCTGCCCAATATGTCTAAAAATAGAAGTCCATCTATTTTTTCCGACTTGACCAACCATCCACAAATAGCATCCTGCAACTCATAGAACATGATCCACATGTCTAAAAATAGACATAGTCTAAAAATAGACTTTGCGCCAAAAATAGCCTGCGGGCCCACTTAGTGAAGGCGACTTCTTTCCACTAAGCTCATCATATTGTTGCAATCCCACATCTATTTGACTTGGTGGGCGAGGATGATTCTACACCTTCTCTAGTAGATATTCTCGTATTCTTTTCTTACCTTGATTCTTAATCAGGACCATCCTTCCAAGAATCATTAAGGCCATCCTTAGAAAAGAAAGGGCTCTCCTGCCCTCATCAATGGGTTCTCAATAACTTAAGAACCCTAAACCTGGCCAATGCAGTGCAGACTACATGATCCTCCCAGATCTCAGAACGTAATGTATCCAAGTCTCTCTCTCTCTCTAGTTGACCCTCAACTCTGCCATGCCTACACAAGACCATCATGTTTGTCAGCATACAGAAAGGAAAGACTACATCATAACCATAAAATCCCAACTCTTAGCCAAAAAACAGAACTGAAACCCCCTTTCTCTGACAGGTCACACTTTTCAGGCCATTACCTAGCACAGATCACAATTTTATGCCTAGTACCTGCAACCCAAGTCACAGAACAAACCCCAAAAAGTGTGACCCGGTCTGTTCCTGAGCTCTGGGTGCCTAATCTGAAACTTTAGTCCACTGAATTGAAATAGTAGGGTTAGGCCTCTTACCTGCAACTGATGGATCTCGATTCCAACGTTTGGCTTTTCTTCTACGATCACCGCAAGATTTAGGGCCTTTTATCCTCTCTACATTCACCACAGCTACACTTGCAAATGAATCAAATTGGAAGGAAAATGCCTTATTAAAAGAGAAACCCTAGATTTTTCTTTCACCAGCTGTGACCAAACCATATGATCTTAGTTTGAAAAATAGTCAGGACCATTGGAAAGCTCTCACCGAGTTCTCAAATTGGTATCCTTTCATTTTTGGTGATTTGATACTTCACCTGGAAGCCTTTTCCCAAGAAGGGTCACTTCACTACTTCTCAAAATCGAATTTCTTCACTTGCAACACTTATACTTGTGGCACCACCTTGCCTTCATACTTGTCCATTCTCATGTCGATTTTCGTCTTGAGTAACCATCTTGCTCATGTTTTAACGGCCCTCATCGGGCCTGTTCTATGTGGCAGCATCATCGAGTCGCCCTTGTTTAGAGAATCTCAGTTGAGTGATCATCGCATCCATGGAGTCCATCCTGAGTCCCTTTGTCTCCCGCAACATTCCTCCATCCTTCATTTCTTTGACCCTCTCTCGTGTTGAAAATTTTGGCCTTCAATCATACTGTCCCCTATACCCTCTGAAATTGAGTCAATAGTTGCCAGCTCATCTATGCCCTTTATGATCCAACAAGGGAAGTCGTCAGCCTGATACATAGTACCCCCCATTCCACCATTATCCCTAGTGTCAGTATTTCTCTATTATTATCCTTCCTGCCTTAGTTGAGGATTCCTTATTGCCTCACCTATGGAGGACCTCCTTCTATCGACATCATCTTATTCATTCCAAAAGATAGGTCTAGAGGGCAGTGTACCTTGGTTTTAGCTTCTACTCTCGTTCGGTGCCTCAGATCAAGAAAAGGGACCATATATTGCCCTTTGAATTGATTTTTTCTCAATTCCAGCTCCTTATGGCATGATCGAGATTCATATACTCAATGGTTTAGTGAGGCAGCAAATTGTACTAGTGATTCCCAGGTGTGTGTGAGATGTTTCAGACTTCATGAGGGGTGGCCCTTCAGGTAGCCCCCCACATACCCGGATGACTTCTCTACTACAAACTTCGATGCAGGTCCATAGAGTTGATGTTTCCAGCTTCAGCCGCTTGGAGCGCCTTTTTAGTTTGCATGTATCATTCAGATTTTCAGAGCCATTTCCTATTCTACACGACCTCTTTAGTTGTACTTATATCTCTTGTACTTAGATATTATTGTATAAGTCTTGTCTATTGTCCTAGGCATAGTATGTATGTGGGATCCATTATCATGTTTTTATCTGGCCCATGTTTATGCCAACATGTACTATATAGTCCAATCCCATGTTTTTTGGACGCATCATTATTCTTTGTACTTTGTTATCTCGGCGGGCATAGGTATGCCTCCCCCGCCTCTTGTAGAACAAGTACTCACTCATAAAAGAGACTTGTCACACCTATAAGTCTCGCCTCCTTAGGGTATTGTCCTCTCGTACTTCAGTCTTCCTTATATTTCTCCCTCTTTGACTTTCCCTTCGGTGTCTAGTGATTAAGTTCTTACAACGTACTTCGGTCATACAATTAGCTCCTAATGCTCGCACGTTGGGGGGCAATATGTTACACCATTTTTTAGTCATCTAACCTGCTACTATTAGATGGACTAAAGTACACCATGTAAGACAAATTTTACCATAGTAAAATTGCTTTCACTATGAAAAATAACTTAGTAATCCATAATTTATTAAGTTGTTTCCGGTCTAAACAGGAAACCCCATGAGGAATAATTGAATAAATCCTTATTTGTTTGATTTTCCTCAAGGGATAATTAATTAAAACAATGTTTAATTAATATTCCTAGTCATATTTAACCCAAAACAATAAAATCAATCAGATAAATCAACATTTATCTTATTATTTTCTAGGAATAATTATTTAAATAATATTCCTTGTTAAATTTGACTAAATAATTTATAAATAATTGAATAAATCATTATTTATTTAATTATTACTTAACCACATTCTTAAAATAATAAGTAAATCATTTATTTATTTATTATTTCTAAATAAAGGGATTTGACCAAATTCAAATTCTTTTTCCCTCCAACAGAAATAGTAAAATATTCCATAAAAGTTGGATCTTGATTTGGTTAATAATATTTTAACTATGCACCAATATCTAGACTAACTCGATATTTTGTTATAAATAAAAGGGTTTTTCCATTCATTCACTACCTTTTGTTTCCTAAAGATCACTCTCGATCTATACTTTTGGTCTAACTTTGATCCTCTATCATTGTCATATTTTCCTACTTTTTGTTTGTGAGCTCCCTTTGAGTTCCATTTTCGTCTGGGTTTTTTGCACCATCAAGAGAGACAGATCTTAGATCTTAAGTGCTGGGGACATACAAGAAGCCATCCCATTGAGGGAGATTGGTAACATCTTTCTATGTTCCCCTCCCAGGTGTCATAATACAAAAGATTCTTTAAAAATTCTTGTCTTGTCCATTGGATGCATGGAGCAACTCTTGCTTATTATTTGTTGTTTAATGTCTTTAACTGCATAGATCTAGATTTCTGTAGCATTTATTCTGATCACTAAATGAAGATCTAAGGAAATTGACAACCATCTTTGATGTTAGGGCTATTTTTTATGCACAACTGAAGTGAGCTTTTTTCGTACTCTTGCGATTATAATTCACACTAACAGGATCTATATTGATTCCTTGAGAATTTCTTGCACAAGTCACAGATTTGATCAAAAGGTTTCTAGGCAATATCTCATTGTCCTAACAAATTTAAATGATTCCTAACATCATCAGTAAGTCCACGTAAGAACAAGGTCCTAATGGTACTTAGATCAAATTTGTGCTTTAATCTTTGAAGGATATACATGAATCTCTCTAACTAGTCCTCTAGGGTATCATCATCATTTTGCACAATAGTAAAGATTTCATCTTGAATATGTCTAGTTTTACTATATTCCTAATATTTTGACAAGAACACTCTCTTCATCTATTCCCAAGAAGCTATAGTGTTTCCCCCTAGTCCCATGAACTAACGCAATGCCGCATCCTTGAGAGTTGTATGAAACAACTTTAATTTCTAAGCATCAGATGAATAATCAAAACTCCTACACAAAATATCAAACTCAAATAAAAAAGAGTCTGGGTATTCACGTGCCTTACCATAGAAATGAGGAAGAGCTGATGGTGGTATATTATTCAGTTGCACAATTACAACATTATCCACAATTGGGAATCCAAAAGTGGATTGTTCCTCATTAACCTAATTTTCGCTAGTTCCCTCGACATGGTCCTCATGATTTTCCATTGTTCTTCCTCCAATTGAACCACTCTCAATAGGTGAGAAGGTTTACTATGGGTTCTAATAGTCTCCTTCTTCCCCTTCGTAGGCTGTGTCACTCCTG
The DNA here is from genome assembly GCA_034641835.2 of Pinus albicaulis. Classification (NCBI taxonomy): domain Eukaryota; kingdom Viridiplantae; phylum Streptophyta; class Pinopsida; order Pinales; family Pinaceae; genus Pinus; species Pinus albicaulis. The sequence goes on from JAXQQM020082122.1 coordinate 159,972, forward strand.
AACTACTGTTTCCAGGGTCCTAGTGGACAGTTCCTACATGATGAGCCTAGGTTTGTTTGGATTTTCTACCCAAAAAAGAAGGCCCAATATGATATTTGTTTTTAGATTTATCAGTATTTCCTCATCCCTTAGTGGGCTTCAGACCCCTACCAATTTTAGGCATTCATTTCAAAAAAATGACAAAAGAAAAATTCAATAAAATGTTGCAATTAAAAGTAACTCAACACCTAAAAATTCCTTCAATAAATAGTAGCATACTATAGAAAAAATAATAGCAGACTTACCCCTTTTGCAGAAAAATGAAAAATTCTTACCAATTCAAATCGCCTTCCTAGCAATGGCGCCAAAATGTTGGGTGTGGGAATCATAGTTAAGAAAACTCCTTTCAACACTTAATTGTCAACCTAGGGTTCATAAACTTAGAGACGAAGCACAGGAAATGCCAGAAGTGGTATGAAATTTCCCTATCTATTCCTAGTTCTCAAATCAAGATCATACAGAATTGAAAAGAAAGATCACACAAAAATTTACACCAAAGAATTTCTAGTGTTGGAAAGCAAAAGAAAGTACTTTGCAAAGAAATCAAATAAAGGAACTTTCACACTTGTTGTAAAAAAACTTGATTGGTGAAATGAAATTCTATGTTTATCTCCAGTATGGGTGTTTGCAGGTTCACAAGTGGGCCCTTGGAAAGATTCACCTTCTTAAGGATTTTCCTTCTTGCACCAAGTTGTTATTCTTGTACTCCTGCAATCTTCTTGCACTAGTACAGGAACAATAATTAGGTGCGGGAAGTATATTTTTCACTTTCACTAGATATTTATGTCTTCGTGTAGGGGGATTGAAGCTTCTAGCTTCGAGCACTCTATTCCTGTAATAGGATATTAGTTCATGTACCAAAATAGAGATTCACTCACCAAGTTTCCAATTACTTTTGAAAAAATAAAGAGCATGTTAATCCATGAAAGAAATTTGCAAATAGTGAATTATAATTCTGAAATAACTTGCAAACGAAAAATAAATGCTTCAACCAAACTGAATCTTGCAGTGAAAAAAAATTTGAAATAAAATAAAATAAAAAACTCCAAAAATTTAAAGACACTTTCTCCAATGCAATGAAAGAAATAACTCAAGCATGATAATAGGCTTTTATCCCTGCGATAGTTACTTACATAAACCATATCTGCCTCTAATATTTGTAGACTCATAAAGGTTCCTTTTAATTGTTTAGATTTATGTTTTTAATTCTTTCCTTTTAGAAATATGAATTGCAGGCATAGATCGATGTAACGTAACAACATTTTTTCATCAGTTAACCAGATATCTTTTAATTACTAAGATTTAACTCTTAATATTGAAAAGCTTCTTATTTACTTATGAACATTCACTTGCAAAAATAAATCGAATTCTTGCAAAGGAAATGAAATGAAACAATCATGTTGTGATGAACTGAAAGACTAAGTTGCAGAAATTATAATCGCACTAGTGCATGAAGGTGCTTGCACTACTCCAGGTACAAATCAATTACAACTCATGGAAAAGAAAATGACTAAAAATAAATCGAACCATAATTAAACACACAACGGATCCGTCACACTTGACTATTAAGGAAATGAAATCATAATTATTATAAATAAATGAACTAAAAATTCAATTCACACTTTTCATAAATAAAATTAGCACGCACACCTTTAACTAGAGGAAAGCATGAGAGGGAAAATGAGCTGGGTTGGCTGGGCCCTAGCCAACCACCTCATTTCTCGTTTAGGAAACGTAAAAATTCAGCACTCAAAGATACATCAATGACAGATCAAAACATGAGATGTAAACAACATAGCGTAGTTCCTTGTATTAATTTGATTCAGCAAAAATACGTGATAAGTATAGATCCAACCCAGAATGAGGGCTACAACACAAATTTACAAATTTTCCAGAGTTATAGTAGCATGGATATCAATCTCTAATTTCCTATCTAAGATCTATATTTATACAATCCTTTCAGCCTCGTCCATAAAACAATTACGTAATGTTATTCTAATTCCAGCCTTTCGGCTTGAACGAAATAACAACCAACGTTACGAAATAAGCCATCGGCTATAATAAAATGCTAATTATTCGTTGGCCAAAGATCCAATATTTATTCGTATCCATGATTATCCTCCACTCTGATTTCCACTCAAGATGGCCACAACTGAACGGGTCGAGTTGGAGCCAAAAATCCCGCATTAAGTAATGAGCCATTGCGGAAGTCTAGGAGCGGTTGGTTGCGAACAATGCAGGAATTTTCTTGCACTAGACCATGCTGATTCGAGATTAATACATTCGCTTATCAAAATACTTTAGGAAGAGAAATATTAGTTGCAAGAATATAAAAGGCTTAAAATTTATTTAAAAAGGATTAATTAAGTACTTATTAAACCTTAAGTATGAAATATAAACTAGTGCAGGGATAGGAAAAGATTCTTGGACTAGTGCATGTATACGGAAGTTTGTGAGGATAAACAAAGGTTTATGATCGTGATTTTAAGGTAGGAAAGGGGTTAAAAATGAGTCATTTTCACCTACTAACAATATGTAAAGATTTATGTTGAAGTGGACTTTATAAATGGCCTTCCATAAGATATGTTTCTCAAAGTTGTATGCAAAATTTTGAAGCAAAAACTAGATTACAAACAAGTGACTTTTAAATGTCAATCATCATATGAGTATGGTCATTTAATGCCTCTTATCCAAGGTATAAGGTAAGTGAGGATAATTTTTAAAAACTTGTCAGAAAAGGAGAAAAGCCCTACTTAGTGGAAAGGAGTCATGGAATGCCATGATCCAGGTGGATATTAGTGGCCACCCGCCTATTCCACTTGGGGCCCCACCATTGTCTCTTTCAGTTTTTTCACAACTTACTATTTTTAGCAGTTTTTCAGGTCCTGAACTTCCGGAGCGATTTTGAAGCCCCAAACGGAGATAGTATGCCGAAGTTACGTCCTCGGGAAGTTGAAACACCAATTTACCCAAAAGGGGCCCATAGTTTTGGCGTTCCATCTCCTAGGGTTAGGTTTTTGGATGTTTAAAGTTCTCCATTGTTTCTCCATAATAAATAGGCCCTCGAGCCTCATTGTAACACAATTCAGAGGTCTGTAGCCACCACATCTCTTCTCAGAGATTCGCTACCAGCACCCTAGCTATTTTATTTCCATCATTTTTGTAAGCATATTTCTGTGGATTTGATGATAATATAAAGCCTTATTTCTGGCCAGATTTCTATTTTAATGGTTATTTTGTATTCTGCTATGCTTCCGCATAAATCATTCTTAGTGGTATCGAGCGGGGTGCGTTTTTTTCGATCTCTTTCTAGATGTCCCCACCCAGGTCTGCATAAGGAGTTAGGCTGATTTGTGGAACCTTTGCAAGATCGCCTTGCATCCTCGACGGATTCTGCTGGGGACTAAAAGGAATGATGAGGAGAAGGAGGATCCTATCAAAATATTGCCTGAGGATGCCCTTGAGAAAACAAAGGAATGCGATGATGGATAATCTTGCCTACCTTCTTCAACCGATACCCACCGTGGCACATTCGAGATCTAGAAACCACTCTGGAGGGGCGACTCCGTTTAAGGTACAAGTAAACTTTGAAATTCCCATATTTGAGGGTAAAATAGATGCAGATGTCGTAGACAGATGGTTCAATCTATTAGAAGGATATTTCTCGGTTCATGACTTTTCCGACCGGGAGAAGATTATTTTTGCACTCCTCAAAGCTACCCCCCATGTCAAGGACTGGTGGGAAACCTACTGTGAGAAAAAGGACGAGACAAAACCCTCTCTGTTCTCAGCTGTACCCACTTGGAATTCTTTCTGAGATGCCATCAAGGAACAATACTATCCCGTGGGGAGCTATGAGGACAAGTACATACAATGGACCACGCTGCGACAACAAAGGGATCAAGATGTGCATGAGCTGACGAATCTGTTCCATACCCTGCGCACAAAATTGGGTATCAAAGATTCAGAGAAACATCTGGTGCTAAAGTATCGCAGCTGTCTGCACAAATACATTCAGGAGGAAATGGAGTTCCTTGACATCTCCTCGCTTGGTACGGCATACCGGTATGCCGCCAAGATTGAGCAGAAATTCAAGCAGAAGAAGCGAGACTTTGGATCTGCGAATCAAAAGCAAGGGAAAGGTGCTTCCAAACCGCAAAACAAAGGACAGAGCCAAGGCATGGCGGCTAAAGACAACTCATCGAAGCCACAAGAAAAGAACAGCACCGCAAAGCCAAAGAAGGACACAGGAAAGTGGTGTGAGTTCCATAAGAGCTCCACTCACAACACAAGTGAGTGTCGGGCTAAGCAGTCGCTAGTGGCCGAGATGAGGGCTTCTGAGTCAGATGCATGCTCTGACTCCGAATCAGAACCTGAAAAGGCGAATGAAAAAGGGAAACAGATTATTGATACGGAGCCCAACGCCACTGTTGCCACTGCAAAGATCCAAAAGGAGGAACTGGAAGATCCAGAGGAGGAGGAACGTCTCTTCCACTCCCAGATGTGGGTAAAGGGCTCCCCGGTACAGTTCATTGTCGACAATGGGAACCAAAAGAACCTCATTTTAGCAGACGCCGTGAAGTGGTTGGGCTTGCTGACCACAGCTCACCCACATCCATACACCATCGGGTGGCTTCACCAAGGACGAGATCTCTGCGTCAGCCGGCAGTGTCGCCTTCCCTATAGCATCAAGCCCTTCACGGATGAGGTATTATGTGACGTTGCTCCTATTGATGTTTCTAATGTATTATTAGGACAACCATACTTGTGGAAGCGTCATGCTGTGTATGAGTCTCGACCTCGTGCTATTATTGTTACTTTGGGAAATAAGTTGTACAGGATACCAGAGGTACCACCTCCTGCTGCTATCTCTTTGGTTACTGCAAAACAATGCAGTAAGCTCATTTCCCAAACCAGGAAATTCGTTTTCCTGATGATCCGCCCCCAGGGCAAGAAGAAGACTGTGGCCACGACCTCCAGACAGGGCCCCTCTTCACGACAACAACAAATGGATAAGGTCGTGGAGGAGTACGGGGACATCTTCACCTCACCCACAGGGGTTCCTCTGCACTGCCAGGTCAAGCACCCGATTGATCTGACCCCAGGTGCGCCACTAGCCAATGGACCGATCTATCGACGCTCTGTTCTAGAAAATGATGAAATCAAGAGAGTGCATTCAGAGCCGGGCCGTTGTAGCTGTCACATCCGGCCAAGTTCATCACCCCGTGGAAGCCCGATCGTGTTGGTACAGAAGAAGGATAGGACTTGGAGACTCTATATTGATTATCGGGAAGCCGGGAAAATATAATCAGAAACAGGGTACCCGATCCCACACATTGATGACCTTCGACTAACTCAAAGGGGAAAATATTTCAGCAAGATCGACTTGAAGTCCAACCTATCAATGTGGCACCAATTGAACTCCGATTTGTGGAAGACTACCTCAGCCAAGGAGGGCCTTTTCAAATGGCCTATCATGCTTTCGGATCGACAAATGCTCCCGCAACCTTCATGAGGTTGATGGATGACATCTTGCGTCCATTCACCAACTAATTTGTAGTGGTATACTTGGATGACATTCTTATCTTCAGCCAGACTTGGGAAGAGCACCTCCACCACATCCGAGAAGTCCTCCAAACACTGCGGCAACACAAGTTGTGTGCCAATTTGGAGAAGTGCACTTTTGGCATGACCCAGGTTCAATATCTGGGATACATTATTGATGAAAGGGTGGTGCATGTGGATCCAACCAAGATCCAAGTCATTCGGGATTGGCCAGCCCCAACCACTATAACAGAGCTTCGCAGCTTTCTGGGTCTTGCTAATTTCTACCATAAAATTGCTGGGATTCTCTCATATCACTGGGCTCCGAGTCAAGTCACCAAGGGAGGAGCGAAAGAAAAATCTCCTGGTGGTAAATCTCAAATCGTATGCCTATAGAATTGGAACATCGCCTCGTTTTTCCCTGCTCACATTACTAGACTTGCAACAACCATTTGAGATCGAGATAGATCCCCCGACTATGCTATTAGCGCCGTTCAATAAAGGCATCCAGTGGCATATCACAGTTGAGACATTGTCCGAATACGTCTGAAGTATCCCACTTATGACAAGAAATGTATTCCATTGTGCAAGTTTTTCGACAATGGAAGAATTACATTTTGGGGAAGGAGACCATCATCCACACAGACCATCAACCCTTGCAGTTCATACAGACACAAGGGAAGTTGCAGAACGATCGCCATCAGAAGTGGTCCACATATCTGCAACAATTTCATTTGAACATCAAGTACAAGAAGGGTAGCACCAATAATGTTGCAGACTGCCTCAGTCGACCACCGATCATGGCCATAACCACCGTTCTCAACTCTTGTGGGCATGAGACTTCTGATTGGCCGCTTCTCTACAAGAGCGATCCAGAATTCAGCTACACATACAAGGCACTCTTGGGGGGTATGCACGTTCCAAATTTTCACCTCCAAGATGCACTATTATGTCACCTGGGACACCTTTGTGTTCCTTCAAGCGAGCGTGCCAAGATGATATGGGAAACACACTATATTCGAGTCGTTGGCCATTTTGGGGTCGAGAAAATAGTGGCAGTATTGCAAAAGTATTTCTATTGGCCAAACCTTCGATAGGATGTTGGGAAGTACATCAGATCCTGCACTGCTTGCACCATTGCCAAACCAACCATCAAGAAACAAGGGCTCTATACTCCGCTACCTACCCCTAGTCGACATTGGGAATCCATCTCCATGGATTACATGTTAGGCCTTCCTTCTACTAAGCATGGAAACGATTGTGTTTTCGTGGTCATTGACATATTCTCAAAGATGGCCATTATGGCAGCTTGCAAGAAGAATATCACAGCAGAAGCCACTGCTAAACTCTTCTTTGAACGAGTGTGGGTGCACTTTCGGATTCCAAAGTCTATCATATCAGATCGCGGCAGCAGTTTCCTCAACACATTTTGGTCCAGCCTCTGGTCAATGTTGGACACCAAGCTCACCAATTCAATATCTTTCCATCCCCAAACTGATGGCCAAACAGAGGTTGTCAACAGGATGATTGTACACATTTTGTGCATGTACAATTCAAAGCATCCACACACATGGGATGAGAGCCTTCCCTATGTATAACAGAGTTATAACCAGGCTCTCCATAGCTCAACCGGCCACAACCCCTTTCAAGTGGGCTTGGGATTCCAGGCACTATGTCCCATTGACGTAGCCATGCCATTTGCAGCTACTCAAGATGATTAAGCTCATGTCCAATCTGAAGCTGACAAAGTAAACAACTTCATCGAGAGCATTCAACACATCCGCCAACAGGTTCATGACATATTGGACAGATCCAACGCTAAGTACATGCAACAACATGATCAACATCGGGTGCCACACAACTTCCAAGTGGGCAAAAAAGTGTGGCTACATTTGCAGAAGGAGCGCCTCACTGGACCCCACCGCAAGATTCGCCCGCTCCAATATGGGTCGTACACCATCACCAAGGCTGTAGGGAACAATGCCTTCAAGCTCAATATTCCACCATTCCTTTTTCTGCACCCAATATTCAATGTAGACTGCCTTCGTCCCTACTTCTCACCTCTATTGGACACCTCTGACATTGTAGAAGAACTCACACAAAAAGCTGGCATCCTGCACGCATGGAATGTGCCACCAGATATACCGTATCATGGACATGCAAATCAAGAACACTCGTCAACAGCAGATCCAACCGTATCGGGTTATCAAAGCTGGCCAACTCCTGCACCAAGGAAAGTGGTTCACCAGGGACCAAGTTCAGTAGAAATTTCCTCATCTCATGGAGGAACTTAACGCAATGGGGACCATTGCTTCCTAAGGGGGAGGAATGATCCAGGTGGATATTGGTGGTCACCCGCCTATTCCACTTGGGGCTCCACCATTGTCTCTTTCAGTTTTTCAGTTTTGGCACAGTTTACTATTTTTAGACAGTTTTTTGGGTCCTGAACTTTCGAAGCCGTTTTGAGGCCCCAAACGGAGATAGTATGCTGAATTTACATCCCCGGGAAGTTGAAACACCAATTTACCCAAACGGGGCCCATAGTTTTGGCGCTTCATCTCCTAGGGTTAGGTTTTGGACGTTTAGAGTTCTCCATTATTTCTCCATAATAAATAGGCCCTCGAGCCTCATTGTAACACAGTTCAGAGGTCTGTAGCGCCACATCTCTTCTCAGAGATTTGCTAATAACACCTTAGCTATTTTATTTCCATCATGTTTGTAAGTATATTTCTGTGATTTGATATTAATGAAATGAAGCCTTATTTCCACAGATTTATGTTTATGGTTATTTCTATATTATGTTGCGTTCTTGCATAAATCCGGATCATGCCAACAATCAATCGAAGTGGAGAAATCCACAATAGAGATTGGAGATAATACTGAAGAAGAACCTTCTCACATAACCTCTCTAGAGTAGGTTCGTCCCCCTTTTATCTTTCGAATAAATAATAGTAAAGGGGTTGGATCAATGTGGAAAAGTAGAAAGAATAAGCGGGCACCTTAAAGATACCCTTAGGAAAGGAGAATGATTACATTCATTAGCTGCAATAGGCTTTAGCATTACAGGGATGATCGTCTACATAATGAAGAAATGATTTTATTCAAAAACTTTGGGAAGGAAATCTTCTCCTCGATAAGTGATCTAGAAAAAAACAAAAGAGTTAAGACATGATAAAAAATTCTAATATTACTTGGTGCAACATATATTACTATAAATCAAAGTAAATTTTTTGAGTTAAGTAACCCAATAGATATAGTTTGGCATAAATCATGTAACCTTTTCTTCTTTATTGTATGGAAAAGTAAATTTTTTAATTAAAATATCAACTAATCAAATAATCTTTAAATTATTATTATTGTATTTTAAAATTTTTAAAACCAATTTATTTTATTAAAAAATACTATATTAAAAAATAATATCATAATTAATATCATCATAATAACTACATTATTAACAAATTTCCACTGCATTCTAACTAATTATTGAATCAACCACTCTCATTTATATATTATGTATACACAAAAACCTCTCCTTTCATCATCACATTAATTGAACCAAACGCACTTCATTTATATACTATTTCTATAAAAACAAAAACTTCTCCAAGTCTATCAAATTTCCTTTGGATTGAGCACATTTAATGGTTAACAACATGTGTTTCCTCTTAAGAGGTGGAAAGCTCAACTCCAAAATACACCTACGAAAAATTTAATAATCAAATCACCGATTGATTGGGTCATTGATTGGTTTCACTGGTTGAGTTCACGGGAGGAACGCCCTTGAGGTCCCCTCCCTTCACCATTGGATGGCTAATATCTCATTTTTTCTGCCATCCTTCCTTTCTCGTCTCTGATACATTTCGTTTTATGTCAATTTCGAGATGGTAACCAATCTTTTTGATGCCTAGTGTTTTATCCATGAAGTTCTCGAGAAGCATGTTGTCGGTTTTATTCTCTGTTACTTTGAATTATGTAAACTCCTCTTTATTATTAATGAAGGACGCTTGTTTTTTCTGTTGAAAAGAAAAAGTCTCTTGTCTCATAAACAAGAAAATATCATACATCAATTTGATATTTAACTTGATTCTAACCTTAAAACTAAATTATTATATTCTAAAAATCTATATTCCAAACAATGTGAAAAACATATCTACATTGGTCGATAATATATATATATATATATATATATATATAAGTGTAGTCTAACTTATAGAAGAAATGACAATTTTCATGTTAGATCTAAGACTTTTGTGATTCATAATGTAGATAAAAGTACTTATCTACATTATAATGTAGATAATGTAGATCCTGAGGATGAACCACATTAGTTGGTTCGAAACGTCGACTTAATCCTAATGATGTGATTTATCCAAAAGTATTTTTATCGACATTTTTCATGATATTTTTTTTGTTAATTTTAACCAAAATTTGGTATAAATTTTTAAAAACTTGAGTTTAATTGGTTTAATTTGTAGAATTCTAGTAGGGTTTTTCAAGGTGTTAAATCTATTTATGCATCCAAAAATGTATTTTAGGCAACAAAAAGTCACATTCTTACTTAAAATTGTATAACTACATTTACAAATAAAAAACTATTTCATCTATAAGTTAGATTACTCCTCTCTCTATATATAAATGTGACAATGTTTAAACTCTATTCATTATTATAAAAATGATTTCAATATTCTAAAAGTTTGAAAAAAAAACAGATCTTTCAAATTTATTAATTTAAAATTATAATTTATTAATTTTTAATAAATTTTCAAATAAAATAAATTTTATAAAAAATAAATAAATTCCAAAATCAATAAAATATCTTCGAAAAAAATTCAAAAATTCCAATCGATATATCATGCAACCAGAGTATTCTCCGGACAATCCAAATCAGACCCAAATGTCCGCACGATTTCCACCAACACTCCATGAATTGACGTGAATACGAGGGGCGAAAGAAGTCAAATATTGGGTCCGCACTCTTGTCTACCAAAATTGGATTTCGATGTGAATACGAGGGGCTCAGGGTCAGGCTAGGGCTCGAGAAAAGCTTATATATATATATATATATATATATATATATCAGACTGAGACATCTGGATTGTGAAGACGATTGAAAGAAAAAAAAGGGGCGCTCGTACATGCCCACCAATCTCGGTGTGCCTTTCACAATAAGTCATCAGCGCGCATCTCAGAACTCCTCCCCGTTTCCGATACCTACTTTTATCTGCTAATTCTCCCCGTATTCTGCCCATACACAGTTTTCTCGACTTCATGATTACGAAATTCACAGGCAGCTTTCTCCACTATTTCTCTCGATATTACCGTTCTAACTACTTTGTCAGCTTAGTAACCGTGAAATTCAATTATTTATCTGTATTTTTCATAGGCAATTAAATTGGATTTCTATGCCTTCTTTCTGGTTTCATATAGGCTTCCATGCATGGGCATATCGAAGTTACAACTACTTTTCTACTGATATAAAGCAGGGTTATTAAACTACATAGAAAGTATAGGTTGAGTCGCATGAAGTTTCAATGAGATTTAGTTAATTATCATTTATCTTTACAATAGGGTTTTCAAGTTATTCCTTGTGGAGTTGGGATAGAATTTGTATTTGAATAGGAAATCTAACACATTTCGATAGCTCTAATCTATCTTTTATTCTCACTTTCCAACACAATGCATCTACAAATATTTTTGTTTAAATATCTTTCTTTCTCTTTAAAAAAATATAATGATTAAAGTGATCCAATAAAGCCATATGACTTCTATGCATGTGAATGAATAGAAAGGGAGTTGTCTCTTGAAATATAGTAGTTGCGATGGCTTCTCCACTACTCTCAAGCATTGGAGTCGTTACAATACATTGGAGTTATCATAGTGCAAAGGAGTAATTGCCCCTAGCCCTCAGAAATCTCAATGAGATCTATCCAATGGTCATCCATTTTCATAAGAAAAGTATGCAATAAAAGATAGTGTGTTAATACTTTAGAGTTTGAGTCCAATATTAATCTCACAATCTAAAATAATACACCTTAAAACGTGTTCACTTGAATGCCTCCTCTTTCTTCATTCCATAAGGGCTTCCATACATGGGAATTAAATAAAAAGGATTTGTAAGAGAATGCACCCAAAATTATTTTTATTTAAATTTCTCATCTTCCCCGTTTAGAGGGATTTCTATCCACTAGAATTAGTAAGAGCTAAGTTTCCTTTTGAGATATCTTAATTATTACATGCCCCAAGCCTTGGGAAATCTCAATGAGATCCACCCAATGATCATCCATTTTCATAAGAAAAGTATGCAATAAAAGATAGTGTGCTAATACTTTAGAGTTTGTGTCCAATATTAATCTCGCAATCTAAAATAATGCACCTTGAAACAAGTTCACTTGAATGCCTCCTCTTTCCTCATTCCATAAGGGTTCTATACATGGGAATTAAATAAAACGGATTTGAAAGAGAATGCATCCAAAAATATTTTTATTTAAATGTCTCATCTTCCCCAATTTAGAAGGATTTATATCCACTAGAATGAATAAGAGCTAAGTTTCCTTTTGAGATATCTCATTTACAACCATTTATCCATTACTCTTAAGCACCAAAGTCATTTTCATGTTTGAAAGGAGCATTCATTGAGTTTTGGGGACCCTTATTGGGATACACCAATTGGTCATATATCTTTGTGAGAGGGTTTTTGTGTTTTGTTCTTTTGAAGTTAGAGAAATATTTTCTTTCAAGTTGGAAGTTTTCACATGACAATGGTAAAGAAAATAATGCAACCAAAGGCAACATGTTAATACTCCAAGAATTTGAGCCCAATGGCAATCCCCAATTTCTAAGCCCAATTTTTTGTATTAATTCATGCCAAATTTACATCATGAGGATCTCCAAAACAAAGGATTATTGGTTGCAAGTTTACTGGATTTGTTGGCCCAAAGTTAAAAACATAACCACATTACGACACATCAAACTAGATAATTGTAGACATATAGCCCAAAATGGGAAAAAGGTGCCTAGAACCTAAAAACAACCTATTATCATCCTTGGTCCTAAAGAAGATTCGGAACCAGGATGGCCTACCCATTACCTGGAAGGAGAGGTTGAAAATCATCCTAGACATGGGCTACCATATGCTCAAGTCTACCATCCAAGCTCCCCAACCTATTGTTTATCCCACTTTTCCTACGACAGAGGGCCACCTGTTCTAAATTTCTCCATTTATTTTGCTGGGGGTCATTCAAAAAGTTGATCACCTCATTTCTGTCATTATGTTAGGTCTAAACAAGTTGGTCCAGGACCACTGAAATATGTTGAAGCCTTTTCTCTAATAAGTCAAAGGGAGGAGGTATCTCAAACCTGCATGGAGACAATGCTTGCGGAGGGACAACATCTTCTCCTAAATCTCGAAATTATCCCTGATGGCTTGCTCCTTGCCCACGACGCCCCACTCCCTTTCTCACATGACCTCACTGAGGAAGCATGGGGTTAGGATAAACCAAGAGGCCCCAACTATCAGTAGAATAAATTCTCACCATAGTATTCTAGGTTACGCCACCAGTCCACCTCCCTTCATCGTCAACACCAGGGACACAAAGACAAGAGACAACACTTTGAAAATTATTGTTAACACCCTAAAATGAACTAAGTGCCCCGAACGAGCCCACTCTAATATTTTCCACAGACAACACCAATGAACTAGTCTCCTACCGCAACCAAGGCTTACCTAAGGACATACCATAGGTGTGACATTGATGCTCTATAAATAGGCAAATTCCCTTATAATTCCTACACCAACCACCCAACCACCCATGCAACAAAACATACCAATGGAAAATACCTACAGAAATAAACAATTCAATTGAATCGACAAGGCTTACATAAGGCCATAAGCTCAGAATGTCTGTTGAATCAACGTGTCTATGCTCCTCCCTTCGCCAGTGCCTTCACATATAGGAACATACAATACCCCAGGATGAAGAAGGTTGATAGCTTGAACTTGGATCCCACACTCTACTCCACCTAAATTCATTGTTGGAATATACTTCAATACGACCATGCTCATGACCACTACTCCTCGTCGCTTGGTTCATAAGGGATGAAACTGTTAAAGTTCCACCTCCTCATCGCTTTGTTCACAAGGGATGGAATTCTTAAAGCTACACCCTACAGACATAAACACCAAAATTCCTTCAACACCAATAGTCTCATAACTTCCCACCATCCATAATGTCCAAAACTCAATGCTCGAACCAATTTAAAACTCATCAAATCTAGATGATTCATCTTCCTTCTGACAGGGAAGGCATGCATAGCACGCTCTATTTAAGCCTGATATTATGTGAGGGAGGGTGACATGGAACTCATTATAGCCACTCCACCGCCATTTTTTTCATCATATTTAAAAAGCCAATGGATGCATATCATAATTACTAGAATTTTTTGAGCTGGTCCAATACGAAAAACTGCATATTTTGGATATGTTTCGCGACGCAAAAAATTTCTTAACATATAAGTTATAAAATAAAAATCTAAAAGCTACCCATTAGAAACGATGCACCAATGTAATGCCCCATAATTTTTTCAATTTTTTTACAATGTATTTTGGGAGATACAAAATTTTGATTTCACTGAATCACAATGACCCTCAGAAATTGTTTGCACCCATTTGATTAGAAAATTAATTAAAATTAGTAAACATTTATGAAATTCCATAAAAGTTATATTTCCTGAAAGTAGATTCAATTCTGAAAATGCTTATCTTAGTTTCGACAGTTAATTAAAAACCTTTCATGGAGTTTAATCAGTCCAAAGTTGCAGAAACGTATTCAGAGCCTAGTTTTTTCGTCACTGGTGACGCGTTAGTTCGACCGAACTTTGATTAAAAGTTCGGCCGAACTATGTTTTGCGCCAACGGCTCGTTAAATCTAACGACTTAATAGTTCGGCCAAACTTTTGTATAATTTTCGTCGGCCATAAAATTTTGCGGAGCCCCTACTAAAACACATTTCGCGGCAATATAAATTGCTGCGAAATCATTCATAATTTTCGCACATTTCGTCATCTGATTTTACAAAGGTCTTGGTTTGGGTTTAAAATCGTTTCTTCAAAGTTTGGATTTAAGAGCATTTCTTGGAAGCAGACTGATTTTGCAAAGAATTGTTTTGGGTTTAAAGAATTTTCTTGGAGGACATTTCTTGGAGGCGGCCTGATTTTGCAAAAAATTGTTTTGGACTTAAGGAATTTTCTTGGACGTACATTCAAAGGACATTTCTTGGAGGTATGTGATACATTTTTTTGGATGTTTTTTGTGCTTCATTTTTTTTTAAAGTATGGAGTTGGGCTTAATTTCGAAAAGACATTTTCTGGAAGTATTTTTTAAAGTGACGTTTTTTTTTTAAGTTGGAGGCATTTTTTGAAGTGACATTTTTTTAGAGTACGTGTTTTGAGTTGAAGTAAATATTTTGAGCTTCGTTTCATTTTTATAAGACATTTTTTTCTCGAATTTTTTAAAGTAAGTGTTTTGGATTGGAGTATGTATTTTTTGCAAAAAAATTAAAATGATTTTTTTTAAAATTAAATCTTTTGTGATGTTTTTTCTAATTGAGTTATTGTCTAATTTTTTGAAGGAAATTTTTTGAACTTCATACCCTATTATCATGGGAAATCGAAGGACTTGTGCGAGAAAATATGATCGAAAAAGAGACCCTGAGGAATGTAGAGAAAAGGCGAGACAATCTCGCAAAAGGAAGTTAGAAGCCCTCTCAAATATTGAAGAGGGAATTCAACCTCAAGCAGAAATTGAAGCAGGTATGTAAATGTAAATATTATGATCTATTGATATATTTAAAATGTGAAGCTTAATTTTTATTTGATGAACTAATTTGAAAAAATATTTGTTTAATGTAAACAAATAGAGATATTCCTCCAAACATTGATGATGAGATACAAAATTTTGAAAGAGAAAGTGAAAGAGATATTGAACCAATGATTGAAGATGGTGAAAATATTGAAATAAATCTAAATAAAGAAATTGAATCACAAGGTATGTATATATATATATATATATATATATATATTAAACACATGCACGTATTATTGAAATTATAGATATATTTATTAATTTAGTTATTTATTGAATATGTACTATTTTTTCGAATATGTACAGATGAAATCACTGTCGATGATGAGATGTTAGAAAATGTTGACACTCACACATATGGAGATAAAAAACCTGACCATGCTATACAATATCGTGTTAACTGCATTTTTGAAAAGTATTTCTTAAATGAGCGGGTGACAGTTCAGGATCAAATGTTGAAAGGTCCCCTATCATTAAGAAAATTAAAAGAAGCTACGACACTACTGGGTATTCTAAAATCAACCAAAGATAAAAAAAATGAAGGAATATGTGATAAAAAATATGAGTAGTGCTATAAAGTCAATTAAGAGATCTAGAGAGAAATATGTTTCAATTGTGTGTAGAGGAATACAGATGGAAATGGTTTCATCAAGTACTCAAGAGAATCGTTTGGTAACATCTATGGCATGAGCACTGGGAACCTCGCGAAAAAATTTGCACAAATATCGGAAATTTCGGCTCCAAATAGATGTAAATGATGAACTCACTTGTTGGAGAGCTATTTGTAGGCAACCATACAAAGATAGACTTGGAGAAAATGTTAAAAAAATAATATATGAATATTGGAAGAACAATTTGCGTGTTTCGCCAACTGCAAGGCATGTGATGCGAAGAATAATAACACGAAATCAGTACGAAGAATATGAAAAATATTTCTTGGAAACCAATCAGATAGAGTTATTCAACAAGTTCAAAGAAGAGAATCATCAAATTCATGTTTCACTTAGTGCTTTTGTTCAACAAAAACCATGGTATGTAAAACCTATCACCGTACGCGACACTTGTTGTTGTCGTTATCATGTGGAATTTGAGTTATATTATGACACATTCCTTGATTTCTGTAGAACATTATGGAAGGATTCACCTCCTCCTTCCACTATCCGTGAATTCATATCTCAAATTCTATGTGAAAGAGAAAGCGATGAACTATTTTACAAAAAGAAATGTGTTGGTGGTAAAAATGCGATGATTGTGGAAATTTGACTAAATTTCAAAACAAATATCGTATTGATATAAATGATCAATCATTGTCCAACATGAAAGTGAAATGGAAGAGATATGAATATATCGATACATCGATTCAAGGTGAAAATAGTGTTAAAAGAATTGAATTACTAGAAGACGAAATTTTTCTGATAGACTTTTTGAGAAAGTTTGAGGCAAAAATTTACAAATACACCAAGCATTCCCATAGAGCTCGATGGAAAGACTTGCAATTCAAAAAATCTCGTGAATTTTTTCCACCAGGGACCATTTTGTCAGTGATTGATTTTGCAAAAAACTACACATTTGTTCCACAAAAATAAATTTAGAGTGAATACTGTCATTCTGACCAAGTCTCCATGCTCGTCCATATTCTATATATACATGCTAAAAAAAATGTCGATCATATAGAAAGAACAAGTGAAAATCGACATATCATTAAAGAATATCACTTTTATATCAGTGACGATCGTACACATGATACATGTTTTGTACAACATTGTTTTGGAAAAAATTATGATTCCTTGAAAAATCGTGGAATAACATTCAATGAACATTGGATATGGTCAGACGGATGCGCAGGTCAATTCAAATCTGCACGATCATTCTTTTGGTTGTGTTTTCTTCATAATAAAACCTGCATTAAACATTGTTGGAATTTCTTTGAGACTGGCCATGGAAAAGGAGAACATGATGGTGCAGGAGCATGCATAAAAGGAGCACTTCGAAGATATCAAATGAACCACTCTGCAAGCCGAATTGTGAACGCTAAAGAAGTTGTTCAATGGTGCATCGATGCTCTAAGCCATGGGACTAACCCATCAAGGGAAGTGCGAAGGTACATTAAATTTAATTTATATTGGAAATATAATTTTAAACATTGTAGATTTATCATGCAATGATTATCTTTGATTTTATTTTGATATCATATTTACAAGTTCTTCTTCTAATTTTCCATATAAAGGTTTTTCTGGCATATTGGAATCGAAGACGTAGATATATCAATTGGAAGTGACGTTGAAACAATAAAAGGGACTTGAAAATTGCATTCAATTCAAACAAAGTCATCCAGAAATGTGTTTGCATTGAATAAAAGAAAATATTATTATTTTTGTGATGTTTGCATAGATAACACAAAATCCAATGACGTTTGTGAAAAAAAAAATGTATGTGAATGATTGGAAACATACAGAGCTAAATACAAAGGGAAAAATGTCTATTGCAATGTTTGAAGAAATGCAATCAGAGGAAACTACAATATCATCCAATGGTGATCGAGTTTCTGATCTTGTTAGAGAAGGCAACATTTGAATTACTTTCTAATGATTTAAAGATCTAGAAATAAATTTAAATATGTATAATTTTGTTAATTTTGTTTTATTGTGCAGGAGATGTTTTTGATGTAATTGAACCTATTCACAACGATGAAAATGTGAAGTATTATTTGATGCGTTGCACTGAACGAAAAATGAAATTATTACAAAACTATAATGATCATGGATTTCAATATGACAGAGGGTCTATTATACTGAAAGGTTATTTTTTCAGACAAACTCATCAAAGTGGAGACTTTGTTTACTTTGAAGACTATGAACCTGATTCCATAAGTTGTCAATATAGTCACTTGGTGTTTGCAGCACGCATAAAGTTGATAGAAGTTCAATCAAATAAAAAATAAAAATTAAGAGATGGAAAATGTCAAAATCCGGTCATGAATAGATTATCGAAGATGGAATTCCATTAGAATTTTTTTGATTGAATTGTCCAAAAATTTATTCTCTTTGGATTAAATATGTTTTAGAACTTCCAGTACTCAACTAAAAATTGAGCTGCTTATGTTATTTGTGCAAGTGTTTGCACATGTAAAAATTGTTTTGGTACAAGCACGTGCTCTAGTATCAACTGAAAGTAGCTTTTCTATACATGTGCATTGATGAAAAATGTTACATGTATTGGATATATATATATATATATATATATATATATATGTTCTAGAATGAAATTAATTTTTCAAGTAGTTTTACTATGTGCGTTGATGAAAAATTATTTACGTACTCAATATATATGTTCTAGAATGCAATTAACTGGAACTAGTTTTTCTATG
Source organism: Pinus albicaulis (assembly GCA_034641835.2). Lineage (NCBI taxonomy): Eukaryota > Viridiplantae > Streptophyta > Pinopsida > Pinales > Pinaceae > Pinus > Pinus albicaulis. The sequence continues at coordinate 178,781 of JAXQQM020082122.1, forward strand.
TGCATTGATGAAAACTAGTTGGATTTTCCGGTAAAAAGTATGGACACAATGTAAATAAATCATCTGTAGTATAGTTTTGTATGAATATTCCTTTCAGACAAGAGACTCGGAGCACTTCTCCGACTTTTGGTGGGATTTGACCCACATCTCTATTCCTGATTGAAAATATAGTACAAAATTTGTTTGTCCAATGGTCGGATATGTTCAATGTGCATTGATGAAAAATGTTACTTGTATTGGATAGATATGTTCTAGAATGCAATTAATTGTTCCAAGTAGTTTTTCTATTTGCATTGATGAAAAACTAGTTGGATTTTTTGGTAAAAAGTTTCCACAATGTAAATAAATCAACAAGGCTACCTATTTGAGTGCATTAATGACATTGACCCAAATTCAACAAACATATATATGTACTAGACTTATATTTCCAATCAAAATTGAAGGGATAATTTGTACATATATCTACTTCTTTAAACTCTTTTTTCAATTAGAGCTCAATTGATACATGGTTAGTTGCATTGAAAATCTATGTTCTTCCTATTGGAAATTTTTTCATTCAAACATGACTACATGTAGAGATCAAAAGCAGTCTTAAGATTCCAAATGTACTTCAACCATCCAAAAGATATTTGTGCAACATTACTTGACATTCCATGCCAATTATAGTGAACAACTATCCAATAGAAACATTTAACATTATATACCACATGTGCCAAATGTAGATTGAAACCATCCAAAACTTTAAAATTTTAAAAACATTTGATAATATATCGTGCAACATTAAAACATTAAACATTTAAAACATTAAATATCACATGTGAAATGTAGATTGAAACCATTCAAAACTTGAGTTATAAAAACTTTTTGATTATATATAGTGTGCAACGTTACTTCACATGCCATGCCAATTATAGTTCAACTAGATCCAATAGAAACATTTAACATTATATACCACATGTGCCAAATGTAGATTGAAACCATCCAAAACTTAAGTTTTAAAAACCTTTTGATTATATATCGTGCAATATTAAAACATTAAACGTTAAACTATCCAATAAAAACATTTAACATTAAATATCACATGCCAAATGTAGATTGAAACCATACAAAACTTTAACTTTTAATTTAACAAAAAATTATAGATCACAACATTAATTTACATGCCAAATGTAGTTCAGATGAAAAAATTAATTTATAGATGACAACATTACTTCACATTCACATGCCAAAAGTACTAAAACCATCCAAAAATTAAATAAAACAAATTATATTAACAATGTAATAAAATATGTCCAAAAATTGTAGATCTCACAAGTATCAAACTGTATCAAGTTTAACAAATTTTAAGACCATATAAATCTTGAAATCAAATCTACAAATCATGTCCATCAAATAGAGACAGATCTAGCGTCTTTCCTATCAGGGTCTCAATCCGCGCCCTATCATGTGAAGCATCATGGGAAACCTACATACACAATGCACATGTACTTGAACATTAAAATTTGATGTTTTAAAAATGAGTGAGAATATATATATCTAGAACTTCATGTAAAAAAAAAATATAACAAAAAAATCATGCAATACCTCATGAGGTTCCCTCTCCATTTGATGAACAAGTTCTGCCCCCATAGGAACATCTGCAGCGGTAAACTGTACAATATACATGTACAGTTATATATATATATATTAAAAACTTTCAAATGAAAATGCACGTGTACATATATAAACTTATTTTCAATAATATTAAAAAAAGGAACTAAAGACAACTTGTTCAAATGTTGTGGATGTTCCTATCTTCGTCGCTAGAGTCCCCGGATTAAAGAAATCTTCTATAGGAACCTAAATTCAAAAAATTTTAAATAACTCAAAATATAGATATCTCTCTCTCTCTCTCTCTCTCTCTCTCTCTATATATATATATATATATATCTCAATTTTTAATGGAACTTTTTGAGGTAGAATATATATATATATATATATATATATATAACTTTTAAAAATAAATTTTAAACTTGTGAAAAATTGTCCATACTTGTGGCTCATCTCCCAATGAAGTAGAAGGTACATCTCCTAAGGAAGAAGAAGGTACCGCCATCCCAAAAACATCAGACGGAATCGGTACCTATTAAAACATTTTATCAAATTATATATATACATACATGTACATGTGTGGCAACAATTATTTATTTTAAAGTCACTTAAAAAACACTAACATTTGCCAACATATCTTGATGGTCAGACCCATCTGCATTGTTTGAACCAGAGGTCCTGAACGTGATATTAAAATTTTCGTCACGCATCATGTGTGAGAACTGCAAATGGTGTTTTAACATATAATCATACATTTTTGTTAGATTAATGTACACATACAAATAAATGTATACATGTACATACACATGTATTTATTACAAATTGTACACATGTATATGTATGTTAAAATAATTTCAAACCCTAAGGTCATTAACACATACCGTTCCGGTGCCCTCTTCCTCATGAAGAATTAGGTCTTGCAAACCATTGCGACAATTTTTTGCATATATTCGGAGATCTTCAACATTCATGTTGTCAATCTCCTCATCTGTACAATACACAAAATTGGCACGTGCATTTTCACGTGCTCTTTGTAGATTTAAACAAACATCGACTCCACCCAATCTGCTATAAACATTGTCGATTATAACATCCCTTTCTTCTCGACTTATTTGAGAAGTCGCATCCATATCTGACCGTAGAGTTTTGACCCAAAACGGTCGACTCACCAATGGCGAGGGAACTCCACATATCGCTTAGCGCCCTTACGGTCATATAATCGACCTTTCCCTGGGCCAAAAAATTCTGACGGAAGGTCATTGTAGTTGGGTTTCATACCCAAAAAAAATTCTGCATAAAACATTTGTGCAAAATAAACAAGAACCTCATCGTTCCATGGGAGCCTTCCATAGGCCGCAAGGTGCCTATCATACAAATAACGAGCTATGTCTGGGTGCTTGAAATACTACACCTTCAACATTTTTCTTTTTGGCCCTTCCTTGTAATTAAACATTGACTTGGCCACTTCTTTTGTAACTTTTTGTTTTACATCCTCCCATTTATCTGGACCCATTACTGTTTCTTTTCTCTTTCTCATCACTTCTACAAATGTATCAGTCGTTGGCCCAAGAGTTTTGTACACATTTACAATTTCGCCCAATGAATGTGTAACTATTTCAAGGCTTTGTCGACTCTCAGCAGGTAGAGACAAAGCCACGAGATCTCTCTGCAATTTTGCATAAATTCTTTCACACCTTTGTAAGGTGCATTGTGCCATGTTGGTTTCCCATGGTATATCAGTAATGTCGGCCGGATAAGTTGTGCTGGGTAGACAACCTTCTTCTTGAATGTAGCAGTTTGCCCTGCGTCTATTTTGACCACTAGTTGGAATATTTTCAGCCTCTGCATCAATATATATATATATATATATATATATATATATATATATATAATTAATTTCGTATATTAGAAAAAAACACATGTAAAAAAAGTTGTACAAATTTAATGAAAAAAATATTGAAATTGATGGCAACCTTGACGTTGTTGGTTAGAATCTTCTCCAACATGACCCTGCTGAGAACCAGACCCAGAATGACCCTGCTGAGAACCAGACCCAAAATGACCCTACTGAGAACCAACAGCCGTTGATTGGCCTTCAGGGGAATAAATGTCACCCCCTTCATGCAACCTGCTACC